>CM073777.1:72700342-72868619 GCA_037158775.1 Hetaerina titia | reverse complement strand
CCCCGGGTACGGCCAATTTATTTATTTATGAATATTCGAATTTATGCATCCTAGCTCGAGAGTAAATCAAATTAGTTTAATTTTGTTTGAATTATTGAAACATTTTAAAAGTGGACAGGCTTTTATTGTTTGCATATTTACTCTAATATTAAATAGATGATACGTACATAACTTGAAAAAAATGGTTGTAAATTGGAATATTATGATGATTATTAAAATTATGTTTATGTTCATTATTTACTGTTGTGCTATTCTTGTTTTTCTTTGGTTATTTTACCAGTGATATTTCACAAAGTCATGAGTGAATAAACCAGCTCAGAGAAAGAAATTCATTTGGTATATATTTTGGAGGATAAAGAATATAGTATTTTGGGCACGAGGCCCAGAGTTGTTATATCGAAAAAGGTATTTGCAAGAAGAAGGAAATTGATCACGGTTAAACTAAGTAAAGATGTGTAGACGAGTTACGTAAAGACTTTAACATGGGGAGTAGCGCTTTATGAATGTGAGACTTGCTCTTTTAGGGAAGAGGATAAACCTGAATTGGAGGCTTTTAAAATGTGGGTTTGGTAGAGAATTGAGATAATAATTTGGACAGAGGAAGACAGAGAATGAGATTTTAAATAGGGTGGCAGAATTGAGGAAGTTGCTGGGGGAAATTTGAAATAGACAGAGAAAGTGGATGGAAGAATTATTGAAACTCAGTAAGTAGTATGATTAAGACCCTGATGAAGGGGAAATGTGTAGTAATTAAGGGGTAATTAGGGTAATAAGGAATAATTGACTTTTTAGCCGACATAAAGGCAGCTAGTAGGCACGAAGATATGCAGAAGGGAATGTCGTAGGAAAGGGAGAAATTTTTCTTGATACAAATTGCATACTTATCTTTGAGGAACGTCCAAAGCCTACTTTAAAAGATGGATTACCTCTAAGAGAGAAGATGCAAAATTTATGGCAAGTGAACATTTTTTTGGGTAATAATATTTATTTGGTGTACTTGGTGGATACGGTGATACTATTCAATGTAAAATAACGTACTTTCTTGAATTCGTTGCTTCTCTTAAAGAGTGGGTAATCCTCTTTATTGGTAACACAAGTTATCAGTTATTAAGTGCTTTCATCCACATCAAGATGAGAAATCACATAGGAATTAAAAAAGATTCTTCTTGCCGCAGAGTATTTTTTTTTCTTTAAATTTATTGCTCCTGAGAGAAGAAAATGCTATTTATTATTTTATTATTACAAACGTCTCACAGAATTATATCTCGGTTTTTGAAAAAAAAGTCTTCGTTCGACCAAAAATCCGTCGAATTCGTTAGACTCACGCTTTGGAAGCGAGAGAGTAAGGGGAAAGAACGGGAGGGTTTGGAGATCGCTCGGAATCGCAAGGAAAAAATATGCAACTCGGATACATTTCTCATCTGAACAAATCCCCTGATCTTTGACGGTGAAGAATCGGAAAGAATAAATACGAGTCACCTAGCTTGAGCCTCGACTTTTTGCCTTTTCCGCCCTTCCACGTGGAGCAAATTGCTACCATTCTCAGAAGCTGGAAGTCTGAGGGAATTATGTACGCTTTATTGTGAACAGTGCATCTAGGGGGTGCATAATGGAAGAGCCTTGCAAGGGGAAAAACTGGAATCGAGAGATAATGAATGGGTCTCCCATATTAACTTCCGTGTACCCATCTTGAGATGCATCTTACCACAAAGATGAAAAGCTCTTTTTACAGTATTCCAAATTCACTAGTCATGGTTAATGTCTGTGCGCATAACAGTTATCAAGGTATTTAATTTCTCACGAATGTTTTCGTAATTTTATTTGGTTCAAATATTTAGAATTTAATTTACATAATAATTTACATAATACGGCAGTAAATATTCCATTTTCCCAAAACTGTGATCGTAAAACTATGTTATAGCAAAAGTTTCTAACAATTTCATTTACATTTTCTTTTTTGAAGATTTTTTGTAGCCAGAAAAGCTTCCAATTGTCTCCAGTAACTCCCGAAGCGTATATTTGTATAGCATTCCATCAATTATCAAATGTTTTCTATGATAATGTGTCCGCACGTTATTTTTACAGGGTGCTTAGCTCAAGGGGTATATTTATGCAGCCGGGAGAGATACGATACATATCAGCAATTTTAATCCTTGAAATGACGTAGTATCATCCTTGAAACTGTTGTTTGGTCCAAAATTTGCTCTTCAAATCATTTGGCACCAATTATTTACGGTTCATTTTGGATATGTACAGGTATATAATGTGCATCCATTATTTAACGAGTAATTCCTAACAGCCTTTTTAGCAAGAGGTATTTCGTACAACTGTAATATTTATAAAATATATTTGCTTATTAAAGTAATATTGGTACGTTAAAAGTATGGATTAATAATTATACGAAAGTTTATTGGTACTAAACTGTACATTAACAAAGATGTTTTCAATCATTTATCCTATGTTTTTTTGATAGCAGACTGCTTTTATGATGTATTTGCAGCATTTTGACCTTAACATATGATATTTACGCCATTCAAAAATTCTAAACCCCCCCAATGACTTCACCAAGTCTCTAAGGATACGGGGTTATTGGTAGACAACAACAAGATCTTTTACCGCACCCATCGTTATAGACCATAAAATATTTCCCCTCTGAGGATAGACGCAGTTGCCAACGATCCCCATGCTGCATAAGACAAAGCTTTTCCGTAAATCCCACAAGCCATTGTCAATGTGCCTTTTAAGTTCTGGAGTAGGAGAGGAAGGAAGGGCGTAGGTTATACGTTGAGGAAAAGCCAGGTCTTACTTCAACTGCATTCTCCGCTCAGTTTATCAAGTGGGGCTAATCCAACTTGAAAACGCCAACGTGTTTTCCCAGCCACTAAAAATCCTTCCCCAGCGTCACTCCGTTCCCCGCCCGCCACGCCAACAGTGGTAGGGTGAGGAGGGATCTCTCGCCTCGGCGCCCACAAGCTCGGAGCAATGTTTGCGCGGGTGTTAAGCCATCACGATACCCCGCCACGGCATCCGACTCCCGCGAGCGGCCGGAGCCCTCGACGACAGTGACGCGTCCGCTGGAGGAAAAAAAATGAATAGCTACGTGCGCGAGGCGCATTGTGTCCATTGCTCAAATCCACCCTCCCACGTCTGCCGTCTCTTTTGAGGGATAGATATATCCAGGCGGAGTAAGCCCTCTGGGCATTGGGTTGAGATGGCGTGTGTATCCTGATCTTGTCGACTAGGGTGGTCCGTTCGAAGGATTTTCGAATCGACTCTGCGTCCCAAGGTTTTTATAATATTTTTTTTAAAGAGAAATATCTGGTCGGCAGTGGTGGTCCTCATGTGTGGGTCTGTCTGAATAATCTTGACCTTTTTTTTCCTGACCCATCTCCCCCCTCTTCCTCTAGGTCCCCTGAGCGTAAAGACTATTTTAACGAAGAACCAACCTCTCCTATTATTTCCGCTTCCTTTTTCTTCCCTGTTCTTATGTAGGGCGGGGCATTCATTATGTCATTAAGTGCCCAGAAGATTGAAGTAGTATTTTTTCAGACGGTCCCCGGTGTTTTCCAAGGGTTGATTCTCCTTGGTTGTTTGCGGCCGCGTGATGGCCGGTGGGGCAAGGTTGTCATGATACACTATATTATAACGTCTGTTGATGGGGTTAAATTAGATTTAAAATCGATGTGTCTATTACGGGCGTCACTTTTAACGGATTCTGATTGCCTTTCGGATCCTTGGAATCAGTGGACATGATAAATAGCCTCTCTACTAGCCTAGCTACTAGCCTCTCTTACTGGAATGAAATCTTAAAGGAGTATATTCGACTACAAATAAGTAACAGCTAGTACTGTAGGATAATTTCTATCAAACAAGGCGAAACAATGTTACGATTCAAAACAAAAGTATTATGAGGGAAATTATGCAGCTATAAACGGTAGCTATTTTCCACATTGTTGCTTATTGATTATAACCCGATGGCTAATTCCAATTTCACAAGAATTTCGCCGCAAATGGCATTGATAGGAGCAATTTGGTGTGTCATTACATTGCATTTGATTTCTTGGGGTGTAGCGGAACTATGACCTTCTTGCTAGTCAGTTAAATCACTTCAGAGCGGCTATTAGTTCACCGTCAGTAAAAGCGGGCCTGGAGGCTATGAGAAAGAAAGAAAGAAAGGTTTGGTTTAGCTTCCGGCGTTCGAACATACAAAAACAATTTCCAGCAGGTTAAAGTAATCTTTAACAGCAAATCATGTGCGTGGCACAAAACCTGATGGTATTCCATACTCGTAACTTATCGTTCATTACTCGTGCCTATTGGGGGCATGAGCTTCAACCAGCCTTGGACAGCCTAGGTCGTGCAATATTAGTAATAACTTTATATTAATACATACAATTTGGATTATCTTATTCTAAGAACTGACTTAGAAGATACGTCACGCCCATTTTAATCAGAACTCATTTATTCATTCTGGTGCTTAGGCTAAAACTATTGCTTTTGTTATTCTATCTCACCGCATTGCTGAAATAAAATATAATTGTATATATATAAGCGGACAAAAAAGGAAAGAAACTCACTAGTTTTCGAATATTCGGTGGTCCAAGCCATCTTTCTCGAGGAAGAGAAGGAAAGAACAGTTCCTTCCTTCCCTTCCTTGAGAAAGTAGGCTTGGACCAACAAAAGTTCGAAACTAGTGAGATTCTTTTCTTTTTTGTGTGTTTCTGAGTTTTTGTCTTTGTCCGGTAGTGCTAACTTCATAGACGAGATAATACATAATTAGTCACATCCAACAGACGTTCACATAGGTTTTAAAGAGGCATGGGAAGAACTGGAGGTAGGAATGAAAGTCGGAGGGGAATTGGTAAAATCGGTTAGGTTTGCTGATGACCAAGCATTAGTTGCTCAGTCAGCCAAGGGGTTGCAAGCATTGCTGATTGAATTGGAGGTTCAGTGCGATAAATATGGGATGAGAATCAATATTAATAAAACAAAGGTTATGCGATTTTCCAGAAAGAAAAAAGCTAAGCTAAACATTAAAATAGGAGGGGAAAAAGTAGAGCAGGTAGAACAGTTTACGTATCTCGGAAGTGTTTTGGATCAACACGGTCAAAGTAGTAGGGACGTAAGGAGAAGAATTGCGCTAGGCAAGGAGGCTTTCTCAAGGAGGAGGGAGTTGATGACGGGGACGTTGAGTAGGGATGTTAAGACAAGACTCGTAGAAACTCTGATTTGGAGCGTAGCTATGTACGGCGCGGAAACGTGGTCACTGAAGCAGAAGGATAGACGTAGACTGGAGGCTTTTGAAATGTGGGTATGGAGAATGGAGAAGGTGAAAGGGACTGAAATTAAGAAAAATGAGGAAGTACTAGATATGGTGGTTGAGGGAAGAGAATTGTTGGTAGAAATCATATGGATGTAAATAAAATAAATGAAGGGCGTATTGATTGGCAATGGTACATTGAAGACGGTAATAGAGGGGAGAATGTTAGACAAAAGAGGAAAGGGCAGGAATAGGATAAAGATTTTGGACGGAATAAAGCGAGGAAAGAAGTGCACAGAGATAAAGAGGGACTTGATGTAGTGTAGGTTGCTGGATTGTGTTTTGTTTGGAGTTGCAACATATTTATTTGATAGTTGTGTCCATCCAAAAACCTACCTTAACCGGTAGATTACCTAATAATAATAATATAAATGACTCTGATTTTAATATGATGGAATGTTTTGGTGCACTTTTAGTCTGGAACAATATGCTTATACCTTGTCAGAATCCCCAGATAACATTTTTAACATACAGGTAGACAATATGGCAGTGGGTGTACGTGACACCCTCGTAATTTAGAGTGGACATTGTATACACTACGGAAGGGTAGAGGTTCAGCTAATGGATTACCCTATTGCACATATTCCCTACGCAAATTGTTTCATGACATACAGAGCTATTTGTACCTCTTGGAGCTACGTCCCTTCCGAGCCCAACCTGACCGACTGGCACTCGCGGGCCATGCTCTTTTAATTAACTCCCTAGCGACTATCTTGGTCCTACTTGTGCAAGGGGCGGGACTCCCGTGGTAGCGACGTCAGCCTGTCTTCAACAAATATTAGCAGTAGTAGTCGTTTTAGGGGAGGTGACTGACAGCTGAGGTCATTTGCGCCATTAGGGATGGACAGTAAATGATGGGTGGAGAGAAACCTGGAGTCGGCATTAGCTTACTCTTGACAAAAGGCGCCAAGGGGTCCGAGGGTTTTAGCCTAGCATTTTAAAATGTACTCAACAAAACTGTCATCAAACGAGTAACATCTCATATTTTTCCTATAGTTGATACTACACAGAAACCATCTTCGATGTTGCCAACTGGCTTGACAGATCCAATGGATTCCCTTTTTTGTTGATTCTATATAGAGTTCATTTTTCAATAATTGAAAATGAAATCGATTAATATTTGTAAGATTCTTTCACATTGTTTCTGAGGGCTACTAATTTCTCATAAGTAGGTTTTATTTTAAAATTCTATAAATAACACCTCCATTATTGTTTTCTCAAAGGGACGACGTTAAAAGATCAATTTGGAATGGTCGTAAGGAAATTCTAAGATGTTCTATTATTTAAGGTACGTAATTATTGGAGATACACTGAGAAGACCATACCATGGATCATTTCATATCAGTGGATGGTGGGACATGAAACGGAAATGCTAATTGATTGACAAAATTGTGATAAACTGTGAATAAACGATGCTGTAGAGAGCGATAGTGAAAGTAGTTTCAGAAGATATGAATGAGGATGTTTGCCTGGTAATGGAAAGAGTTTCTTCTGAAATGGGGTCGTGGCATATTTACCTACACGAGCAAATGATATTGCAGAAACCTCTGTTTAATATATCTCTGGATAAATGCTGCTATCTACTACGTGATGTAATCGTGGGATATGAATGTATGGATTAGTTTATCAACTGAGTTTTTTGGGGGATTCCTGGGGCATTATTAATTTTATTTTATATGATCATGGACTGATCTTGAAAAACATTAGATCAATTTAATTTCCTGAGCATGGAACAGACAAGTTTTTGGTAGTGTCATATGTGGATCTGGAGACAAAGTGGAATGGATAGATGATTAGTGCGAAATATCCTTCTAAGGAATGTACGAGCACATTAGAAGGACCACAGTCTGCACACCACCACAGTGGGGACGTGTAGGGACGTTAAGACATCATAAGGGTGGCTATAATCCTACCCCCTGGCAAGCTAAGCCGAAACGTAAGGTACTTTCTAGTCAGCTCTCTCTAGCTCCCTTGATCTAAAATGTAATCCCTTTTTTATGAATTCAAAGATAACAATGACGTATTTTCTGTCACGATAACAAGTAGGTTAACATGTTGTCCTGAATTGCGAATTTCATCCATGGCAAAGGCACTTCGGCTACCTTTGGGAATTGACAGACTTCTTCGTCTTAATTTTTGCCAAGTTATTCGTGAAATGTTGTTTAACATTGACTCCATAAAGGAGCACTGTGGTTGACTTGTTTAGAGGCTGGCTTTGTCATGAGCTACAAGATCGGGCAAAGTTCCTTGTTACCACGGGCATTGAGGTAGTCTATATGCATCCCCAAAATTTTCTTCAAAACTCTTCCTTCGCATGGATGGAGGTTTATGCACGTAATTCTAGTCTCATGGGTCACTGCCTCGCGGGTAAGAATTTGAATTTTAAATTATTTTCACCCACCTCTGAGTAACGTAAAAAAAAGTCTCGCGGGGCCGGAATGCTATTGTGTCTCCTTTATTGTACAATTTGCAGCTCCTGCATCATATTCAGCCCCTCCCCGCCTGAACCCCCTCTCCTCACTTCAAGGTGTTTCTTCGGTCCTCCGAGACTCAACAGCCCCCTCGCCCCCCCCCCACCCGCATCTCGTATCCCGGCGCTGCGCTCGTCACACCCTCCGGCTATTCACTTTGATGATGCTGCGTCGCTCCCCGTGGACCGACACGCCTTGTTGACCAAGCCGCGACGACTGTGGCAGTTATTTCTTTTTTATTTCGGCAACTCCGCTCATAATTTACTACCCTTCATAATATTTAACTTGAATTTTTTTTTGCGGCAGAACTCCGGACTTGGATAAAAGTTTGCATTTTCACGTCCTGTTCTGCGTGCTTCTGTATCTCATCAGATTTTATCCATTTATCATTTCCTCCACGATGCTTTACTTTGTAGGTGCTGTTAAAACTTATTTATCTTTCGCGTTTTTTTCTGGATTTGGAATGGAAAAAAGTGACGCTCATTGATCTCAATGTTTTCCTGTGGTTGGTAAATGAATTATTTTAGTATTGCCCTTCAATGGGAGTCACGAAAGCTCAAGTCACGGTCTTTTACGGCCATTTCGGCGAACAGTAATTCAACTCTCTATAGAAAGACCTACACTTCTAAAAAAATTGTGTTTTAGATTGTGTGTTAATTAGAATGTTATTGAAATCACCAAATGCAAAAAAATCTTTTGTGTTACGGAGATTTTTGTGGATCCCTTAAGAATTTATAATTCTACATTTTTCTCGATAAAGAGTGAAATTTGCACCTCTCGAAACGGCAAACAGATCGACTAAGTACTCTCGTATTTTGCATACTTCCACGTATTTCCTTGCTATTTTCTAGATCTGTTTAAATACAATTCCTCTAAAATCGAATTATTCCTTTGATTGTCTCTCTATTTCCAGCTTCTGTTCCGGCCAACCACCGAGGTTGCGAGAGACGAGTTCTTCCATCCGAATTACTGCCTAATGTCCTCCGCCATGAGGAGAGCTTAGTGGTGAGGAGCATACTGGTGAGCTTGTTTCCTCAGTTTTGTCTTAGTTAGCGTAACATAGGAATCTTGCCAAGGTAGCGTAATAGCAATTTGGACACTATATTTTTCAGTTAGGAGAAATATAAGGTCCCTAACTATTTCAACTGATGATATGAATGCTAAATGTTCTCCAGAAGGATCCTTTATTAACACTATGTATATTTCATCTATCCTTATGTCAGATCCTACACTGTATGGTCGTTAGGATATGAATTTTTAAGGTATTGGACATTGTCTATAATTAATCATGACATTTGTCACGATTGTTCTATGGCTTTTATTTACGATTTTTGTGAGAGAAATAGGGTAATTGTTGGAAAAAGTATCTTTTTACCATTAGTTTTATTTAAATTATTTGAATTGAAATATCAAAACAACTTTTGGACCATCTGCTCGTATTTATTGATTGGTTACTCACACATTGCACTTTATTTGTAACACTTTCCGTTTATTTAATTAAGTTAAAACTTTCCGTGTTTATTTTGACGACGTAAATCCCAAGTGACATGAGTTACGTGAATCAAAATCTAATAGTGTGCGTAGTGAATTTGATAATAATTTGAAGGCTCTTAATTAAATAAACACTATTTTCCTTAGGTACTATAAAGAAGTACTTGACTGGTTATATCGATTGTTAAGGGAATGTTTATTATTTCAGCAAAATGGGACAAAAAAATTTAGTAGCATTTATATTGCATTGCAGAACATTAACTGATTCTAAATTCACTTATTTGACTGTGGAAAAATTTGAGGTAGCAAAAAGTTGAACATGGTCATTCCTACTGTATACGATTGGTGTGTTTTTGTGTGCATTATTTGTTTTTATAGAAAAGACTGATGATTAATGGAGTATTCAGAGTGTTTTGAGTCGAAGACCTAATTAATGATAAGGTCTTGGATTAATATCGAAAACAGTCGCTAAGAAGCAGCGTTTACACATTAGGATACTTATTGAATTATTGTTATTCAGGAAATGAGGGACGTGTCCGTCCAACAGGTATAGATTTAACACGTCGCTAGAGAAAATAGTCCCAAGTCCCTAAAAGAGTCCCAAGCTGGTTAGCAGACTTATTTTTCTCTACTCCTAACAGGTAACAAGAAATCCGACGAGAATAGACTTTTATTAAACTATGGGGAGTCGCATTTTTTCGATTTTTTTACACTCGGAAACGAATAAGGCTTGGCTTTACTGACCACACATAAAAATTAGTAACTCAAGGTTTTGATAAGGTCGATGTCAAATGCAATGAGAGGGCCCGTGTTAAGATGTTTTTTTTGTTTTTATATATGTGAAATAGATATATTTGTTTGAGATATTATTTGTTGTTTGAGTTGATTTGTTGAGTTGTGAGTTGATTTGTTTGTTTGAGAGATATTACATTGTGAAATAGATATATATATATATATATATATATATATATATATATATATATATATATATATATGTATTTGGCGAAAGAATTTTCGCACCCGATTATCAAATTTCATTTGAAAAGAAAAATGAAATAAAATCATAATCAAACGTTACCTCTGTAGAAATAGCCGAATGTTTTTTTCCTGAATTCATTTAATTCTTATGTCTTACGGAGACAACGCAGAGATGCAATGCAACGCTGGTTTGAGATGAGAATGAATGTAACAAAAACAGGGGTCATGCGGTTTTAGAATAACCAAAAAGTTAATTAGTTGTTATAATAGGAGTTCATAAACTTGGAACAGTTTACCAATCACGAAGGTATTTTGGAACAAGATGGTCGAAGTAATAGGGACATAAAATGAAGAATTGCGTGAGGCAAAGAATCTTTCACGAGTAGGAGGGCATTGATGTCAGGGACGTTGAGCAAGGGTGATAAGAAACAACTCGTCGATACTTTAATAAGGAACATAGGTATGTAGGAAAACATTGTCATTGAAGCAAGATGATAGGCGTATATTGGAGGATTTTGAAATTGAGCGTGGAGAGGGATGGAAATGGTCAATTGGACATAAAGGTAAACGAACGAGAAGATGGTACTCGAGTTCTGAGACGAGAGGGATTGTTAGGAGGAATCCAAAGGAAGCAGGAAACGTGGAGGAGCACGGGAGCAGGAGCATGGGAGTTTATTGGCAGGGGGATATTGAAGATTATGATAGAAGGGAGAGCGTTAAGCAAATCAAAAAGGTGTAGGAAAATATAGAGATTGGATGGATTGAAGGGAGTTAGGAAGCATGCGGAATTAAAGAGTCATTTATTGTATTATTGAATGCAATCCAGTGGTTTGTTTTGAGATGCAAAAAAGTGTATTGTTATGCCGTTGCTTATTCTGTGTCCATCCAAAAGTTACATTAAACCATTTGAAGAGTAATGATAATATTATGGAGTTTCCAATATATTATTTTAAAGTCGTTCAATTAGAGAACAGCATTGGAGGTATTTTGTTAGAAATATAAACATGAAACCAACTTGTGGGCAAGTTGTATTCCTTATAAATAATCTGAAAGAACCTTACAAAAATTAATCAATGTCATTTTTAAGTCATGGAAAACGAATTATATAGTCTTAACTAAAGAGCAGATATTGGACGCGTCAAGCCATTTGACACATCGAAGTTGGTTTCTCCGCAGTATCGACTAAAGAAAAACTATGGGACGTTTTTGATAATGTTATTAGTTTTCAGGAGAAAAATTTTATTGCGTGTATCATAAAATACTATGCTAAAAATAAATCCGTATGTAATGTACACAAAATATATGTACACAAATACCCGTAAAATGAAAATGTCATGAAAATCAGTAAAAGGTCTCACAAAAGATCATTTGATATTCAGTAAAAGGTTTAAATACTACGGCATGTGCCAGTAAATGGTAGATGTGCCATATCTGTTTTATTTCTATACAAGTCCCTGGGAAAACGCTTCAATAAAAATATTTTATTAAATGAATATAACGTTCAAGAAAATGCTGATATCAATGGAAACGGAATAAAATTTGCAAAAATGAAATGGAAGAACAATTGGATTAATTTTGTGAGAATATCAGAATAAGTAAGAATATGGAAATTAAATTAGGTATTGTAGAAGGATATCAACGAAATATTGCTGGGACATGGTAAAGAATGTGTAAAAACGTTCAGTTACGTTAATTAATACTGCTAAGAAGAAGGATTGTAGAAATTATGTATTTTTTATTTTGGAAATATTTTTTGCCTTCAGCAAGGCAAAAGATAACTCCAAACAAATAATAATGCCAGTTAAACTGAGATACATATGTTCCAAGTTCTGTTTATTCTGCGGTTATCTTTGTGTAAATTACTTAGACTACTAAGAAGAATGATGCTCGAAAGGCTTTCTGATATACAGGTAGCTCTGGAGAAAGATCGAATCAGGTAAATACACGTATGGTACCGTTAAGTATCTAAGCAAAGGAGAGATGATAGATGTATTTAATGAAACTTATAGTAATGTAAGAAGCTAGTTGGGTGGACCAAATCTTGAGGCATAGCTATTTAAATTTTGGGCCAGACTGGAGCAAATGAGAGAAAGAGGAGAAGAACATTTGGGAGGCTGAGGATGGGAAGGGGCATAGGTTACCGAAAAATGAAGAAGGTGGAAAGTAACCCACTCTTTTGTATGTGTCACCGACAGTGTCTCTCAAATAGAAGACGCAAATAATGAATATCTTGGTCTGGATTTTTGTCAATTTCTTCGAGCCTGTATTTGGCTGACTAATTTATTAATTCGTTTTAGTACACATCATACCAAGCTGGTTGTACTCCAATGATGACACAAAGCATTTCGATCATATAGTATTTTCCATTAATTAAAATATAGCAAATGCATACATGTTCAATTCAGCAATCGTGCATACATGTCGGTTATTTAGTGGCTTTTTATGTAGTGGACGTTACTAATATCAGCAAAGTATCAATAAATTTAAAGATTGCCAACGAGCGGGAATAATTTAGTGTCATTTTAGTGTCTATTATATCCTGGTATTTATGAATACACAAAGTCTCATTTACCTTGGAATCATGTAAATGAATTACCGGGAAATCAATAAAATAGCATTGCATTAGCTGTTCAATCACGTTAAAAATGTTTTAATCAAATAATTTCCGATGAAAAATATTTGACTTAAGTATTGCGTGAGCGGCACGCGTTGCTAATTCAAACTTCCTGTTCTCATATTTATGCTTTTATTGATGGAAAGGACGAAGGCGTTGGGGATCATGAAAATGTTACATGAGAATACGTTTGGATTATAGGGATGATGATTTGAAAATTGAATTTTAAATTGATATTCGCGAGGTATTCGGCAATAGTTATTACGATATGTTGCCGTGAATTATCGTGGTGTAGCAACCACCATGTTGCTTTGTGTTGAAGCATTTCTCGAGTCATATGGCCATAGAGACATTACAGTGCAACCTTGTAGTACGCCTCATTTAAAGTTGCGTGTGCTGATGTGACATGCTGATACACTACTCCCTTTATATGAAAAATGATATGTCCATAACTTTCCCAGAAAAAGGCACCATTTTGCCATTTGTTTCTGTTGGTGGTAACAAACATTTTCACATGGTGTTTTTTCTGTTTTCTCTCAAGTTCAAAATGAGCTAGCCAGATTATACAGCAGCCCCGAAAGAAATTCCACATCTCCCTGTAAAATGAACGGCAACTACGAACAAACCTAAACGCAAGCGTCGAGTGTTTGCAGTCTCAGGTCCCATCAAACGGAAAGGTCTGTAGCAATTTCAATTACAAAACCCTTTCAGGGTGTAAAAATCATTCGCTTTGACCGGGGATTCGAACGCGGATCCCTCGAGTTCCGAGTGCTTTAGCCAGTTAAGCTATCGTAATATCTTGAATACCTGTAATATTTTGAAGTCAAGGCAGCCTTATAAATCCTACGAACTCATATAGAATCCTAGTAGCACATACGATATGCTAGAAACGAGTGGAGGTCATTTCTAGTAATGATGAAGTACGAAATTCAAATCTATACTATATTTTGAAACCACCGACGACTCAATTCGGTATACTGCGTAGTGACTCGTCGAAGCTAAGAATTCCTTAGTCGGAAGAAAGATTAAAGTGGAGGAGAAAACTGCAATGGGATACATATACGGCATATTCACTATTTGAATTCTATAGGATATGCAAGTGGATGTAACAAAATAATTAAGGATACGTCCCACTGAAAATTCATGACATCGTTCTCACACGCATTTCAAAGGAAAAAGCCAGGCATAGGCATAAGGAAGAAAATCTCATAAGGGAAGAAAGGGTGTAAGATAAAATATTTCTTTCCCAAGTACTGCAAAAGAATCTCAGGCGGTGTAACAAAAGAAAAGTTTCGAAGTTAGTCTTTCAAAATTTCTATACCGTCGAGCTCGCGAAAGGACAAAAAATACATAAATGAATTACACCATTTTTGTCGAGTTGGAATAATTCAAAAGCTCGTTCGAATTAAAGCAACTATATATCATTAGAGCGAAATCCTACAACGGCTCACAACAAGCACGCCTGATACGTTTCTTCGACAAGATGTGTATAAATTGGATTTCCGAAGGCTCATCATTTCCATTCCAAGATGAGAAGAATTCGCGTAGCAAAAGTCGATGCCTCCTTTGAGGATGGAAATACGTAAAAGAAACTCAAGACTGAATCTAAGGACCAATTTCGTTGAGCACCCCAAGGCGTTTATTCCTAGAATTTATTATGTGTACGTATAAATATGAACATTCACATACAAATGTATTTAAAAATAAGGTACAAATTTTAACGGAAGACACGTATATTACCCCAGAATCAGTATCTTCCCAATAAACTTAAACAGTGAATAATTGAGGACATATATACGTAAAAATGAGGATAAAAATAGTTATTAGCATCCTGGATGAAAGCGTAATGCTTTTATCGTCCCCATTTGCATATAAATGATATAAAATCAATAACAATAAGCAGTATTTAACAGCCATTAACAGAATTTATATAGGAAATATAAGGAAAAATTATGACAAAGCCCTATCTGGCGTGTACTTGGCATTCACGAGTACTGTTTTCATTTTATGCGGTTTGGAGTTAAAAAGACATGGGAGTTAATACTCTTTTTCAAAAAACAAGTGTGCATACAAAAGCTTACTCAGGCAGTTGCTTTTAACTGGACTTCACAGACGTAAAATGATTGGGTATCTCTTATTGTTAAACTAGGAAAAATACATGGTAATTAAAACAGCAATACCTGAATAAGTCACTGCCCTGGAAGATCTAGGTATATGAAACCCATTGTTGGGCATTCCGTCAAGAATATGTAACCATGCCTTTTGCCTTTTAAACCCAAGATGAATGTTTTTGGCACATGTAGATTTTATTTTAGGGAGGGATTTGTAGATTCAATGGCAGAGAACACTTATTTTAAGTTCTATACAAGGTATGCATAATTGCTGTTTGTAAAAAAATATTTCGAATGTCACGGGCTGTAATGAAATTATTGCGGAGATACCACTTTTATTTAAATTGCGAGATAATTTATTTTTGTCAACCTTAGTTGATCACTACAACGAACTGTTAGTTCTTCACTTTAATTTTTCCAGCTGTAGAATAATAGGCGTTAGCAAATAAAAAAATACTCATGACAAATTTCATCATTTATCATATTGCATAAAAATTTAAAAAAAATTCAGACGTGTTTTTTCGTTCTCTTTTTGCTTAATTTTAGGTTGGATAATAAAGGATCAATGGGCATAATAAATCGGCCATTATTGATGACATTCATTCGATGCGTTGTGAGAGAGTATTTTATTCTAATTCCGGTTATATTTTCACAGTAGTGTATCAATATTGCTTGAACAGATAAAGTCATTGAGAAACGGAAAGTTATGTCGATGGTGACCGATGAATGAATAAATTCTGTGTGTAAAAACATTTGAATCACTTGGAAGGCTTGAGATGCTACTCTCTAAATCTTGAATCACAACGGTTAGCATCCATAAATGAAAAGGCTAACAAGAATAAATATCATGAAACCTTTTTTCAATTTTCGTATAAATGGAAACTTGACAAATGCCTGTCATTTTGTTTGATTTCTTTTGACTCTTCACATTAAAGAAGATTGATTTTTGAACCGTTTGCAAACGTTCCCCTTAAATTCCAAAGCTCATTTGTCGATAATGTCCCCCCGGCTTTTCGGGCTTGGAGCGGAGATCTAATCGGGTCATTATCAAACCGTGCCATTTCTCCCGCAGACACGTTACTTATTTACTCATTTTCTTCCGAACTCCCCGAGAACCTCCTCCTGCAGCATCCTCCCCCGCTCCTTCCCCCAGTCTTTTTATTCCCCTCGAAAAATCCAACTTCTTATGGGGAAAGGAAAAAAGTGTGTGTGGGAGGGGGAACGTTAGAGGAAGGTAAGGAGGGAAGAACTGAGTGGTGGAGATAGAGAAGAGGAGAGAAAGCTGAGGTAAGAGAGGAAGTCGTAAGGGGAAAATAAATGCTTTGGGCCAAAAGGAAAGAGCTCGTCATTTCCCTTAGGGACTTCCAACGCGACACTGTACGAGATTGATGGCCGCAGCAATCTTTTTGTCGTCTTTCTTCTGTTTCTGTTGCTCGACCGGGGAGTTCTCAAACCTTTCCCTTCTCCCTTCCAGTCCACCCCCGAACTCCACTCTACCTCCTTTCCGCCAACTTCCAAACCCTCCCTCCCCACTACCACTATGCACGACACAGCCCCTGAGAATCCCTTCCCTTCACCCCCTCTCACGAAACCGCATCCTTATCCCCCAAACGAAGCCTTTTCCTTGCATCACATGGCTGAACTCCCGCACCCAACTATACACCTCGTCTACCCACAACAAATGCCGCCACCCTCACCTTTACGTTAAATGTATATATATATATATATATATACAGACGTATATATATTTATATATCTCTATATATATATATATATATATATATATATATATACACACACACAAATAAATAATATATATAATTTTTTTTCCTCTCGATTGGTTGTTGCTTAGTTCTTTTTTCATTGTTATCTGTCCCGTTGGAAACCGTTCGTAAAATCCCCCGGGACCTTTATTCCCGTTATCGCATTCCGCCCTCCTCACCCTACATGCCTCCATCGTTCCCCTCAGTCCTCCCTCTCTCGTATTCTTATTTTTGCGATCCCCAGGATTTAATCGGCATCCTTTCTTTCTTTCGCAAATAAGGGCTGCGCGAGTAGTTTTGATCGTGTACATTGGATTTTCAGAATGTGGACCCAGCATGTTGAGAATTCTATGCCAGTGTTTCAGGCCCTCTGTTTTACTTAACGTACTACGTTTTCAATTGTATTGGTCTCAACCTTGTAAAATTCCACCTTGAGGAAAAAGACAAACTTTGAAAATTTCACCAAAATATTTTAATACCGGTTTTGTCACATACGAGTGCTCAGTAGGTACTCAATGGCGTCCAACCAGGCTTCGGAAAGTGTATGAGACTCATCGCAATTCAATGACTTCGTAAACCCTCCTGAACGGCATCAAAACCTCTCTCAAGGACTATTCTCTCTGGAAATAGGCTATTGATAGTTTTACATTCCCAAGATATTGCAGAATTCGTCTAATAATACGTTTAAACATCTAGAAATTCTCACATTTGGGAGTTTATTGGTAAAAACGACACCTACAGATACTCGTGGATTTGGTGATTCCCAAATTTGACCGTGAATTTTTACAAAAACTTATGAAATTCAAAAGGTGTAGGAGAAAATTAATATGATTCATTAATTAACTATTGCTTTTTATGCAGGTAATGAGGATAATTTAGATAGAGAGTCCATTACATCAACCGAACCAATAGAAACTGCCGTGATTACAGGTAGATTGCTAGGCATCATTTGAAAGTCGTAGAACACGAAAGAATAGTGAATATGATGGAAACACGAAGAGATGAAGAATTTAGAGAATGCATAGGACCATTGAGCCTTAAAATAAGATAAAATCAAATTCTTTGGAAAGAAGAACAGTTCAGTAAAGTACTTTTGAATAAATTATGACGCTAGTAAAATGCATCTTGAAGTAAACAAAGTGAATATGAAATTTTGCGTGAAGAAATGTAAGATGCGGTGTCACACTCAGGAAGTGACGGAAAGTTTGAAGTAGAAAATGAGTGTGGAACAATGTAAAAAGTAGCACGTAGATTGTGTGTAGATTATTGACAGTACTAAATTATTTCATGGAAACAAAATTTGGGAAGGGAACATAGGAAATGCTATCCAGAGAGAATAATTGCATGAAGTAACAACGACCTGCACGCAAACAAGGCCTCGATTGCTGATCACCTTGCTCCAGTGCTTTAGACAGAGTGGTTATGTCTTGTTGGAGGGAAGACAAGCTTAGCTCTTCCAAAGGATCTGGGAAATAAATGGTCAACTGGAAGAGACTCATTTCCCTAAACAAAGAGTGAGGGGGAACGTGAAAACCCTCAGGCTATTAGCCATACTCTAAGCGTATGTCTTGACAGGAAATATATACGTACAAAGGTATGAATAATGAACGTAGTGATGCTTGGAACGATTGGGATTCAGGATATGTAAGGGCAAATAATAAAACGAGACATAACTCTAGACTGCTCTCGGCAGTTGGAGAGTCGGGATGGGCAGTGCTCGGCAAAGGTGTCCGTTATCACTTATGCATTTCAACGTGTACGCAGAAGAAATAGAGTAAGAGGCACGGGAAGAGTTGGAGACGGGAATAAAAGTCGGCGGGGAATTCCTGAAAATATTTAGATTTTTGATTGACACGGCTTCATATAATATGTTAACGTAAGGCTGAAAATCGATTTGAGCGCATAAGAAAATCAGTGTGGGATGCTAATCAGTTGAAGCAAAAAAATATGATATACTGGAGAAAGAGGAATGGTTAGTTAAACGTTAAAATGGAAGTTCATAAACTAGAGCAGGTGAAAGTTTAAATATCTAGGAAGTGTTTTGAACCAAAATGGTCATTGTAGTACGGATTCATGAAGAAGATTTGCCATAGGAAAATAAGCATTTGCAAGGAAAAGGGAGTTGATAGAGACGTTGAGTGGGGATGTTAAGAGAAGATTAGTGAAAACTTCGATTTCGAGCAAGGTCTTCTACGGAGGGGACTTACTTAGTTACTGAGGCAACATGATAGGCCTTGCTTGTGGGCTTTTGATGTGTAGGCTTAGAGAAGAATGGTAAACGTAAAACGGATTGAAAGGTAAATAAACGGTGCTAGACATGGTGGGGAAGGAGAGGTCTACCGACCGAGAGGCTCCTACGTCCTCCCGAGTATCGTCGAACATTGCCTATGACAGCTATTTTTATAACTCGAGTCGTTTATTCCGCAGCCTACCACTGGATATTGGCCCATTGTCAGTAAATTGGACGAATAATGAGACATGATTAAAATAATTCGAATAAAGGAATACTTCACATAACGTTCAAAATATAATTTCTCATTACCAGTAGTGTCATAATTGTATGTCAAAATTAACGAATACTGGAAGAAAATTCTCCATTTTTGGCCAAATTACCTTAAAGATTCACTAAAAGTCAGAATAACTACGCTTAAGGATAGGGAATTAAACGAGAAACTGGAAATAACTCTTAGAAATTAAAGTAATATCAAGATCTGTTATTTACTTTGGACAATTCTGTTATTTATTTTAATATAAACCAATGTAATTGATTCATATCTGAAATGATCTCTGACATACATGTCTATATTTTAACTGTTGATCAAAGTTAAAAACAAAGTTTGAGAAGAAATTTCTTGTGGGTGTATTCTTACGCATTAAATGCATATTAGTTTTTCGTGCGGTAACTTAAATAGTTGGATTTATCACATAACACTAACGACTACATATACATAGGGATATATGTAGTGGTCAGTAAGGAGGAATTTTTGTATAAATATATATACACGGTTCGTCCGGAAGATAAGTGTACTGATTTTTTCCGGATTTTTGACAAAAGGGGAGTCGTCCACTACGAATTTGTACCTGAACAACAAACTGTAAATGCTGCATTTTACGTCCAAGTGCTCGACAGGCTTCGAAAACGAGTCGCCCGCGTCCGGCCAGCGATCAAAAACATCTGGCGGCTGCATGACGAAAATGCGCCGTCTCACATCGCGCTTGTCGTGTCGGACTTCTTGGCCAAGCACGGCGTCGCAACGCTGCCGCACCCGCCCTACAGCCCGGACTTGGCACCCACCGGACTTCTTTCTGTTCCCGAAGATAAAGAGGAGTTTGAAAGGAACGCGATACGGGACTTTGGACGCCGTCAAAGAGGCCGTGACGACGTGTCTTCGAGATGATGCCTTTGCGGGAGCGTTCCAGGAGTGGGAACGCCGCTGGAACAAGTGTATCGACTCACAAGGGTCCTATTTTGAGGAATATTAGCTTAAGATATGTAAAAGTGTAATAATTTATTTTTCCTGAGCTCAGTACACATATTTTCCGGACGAACCTTGTATATATACTTCTAGTACCATCTTTCCCCAGAAGAAGGTGGTTTGACCTCCAAAAATATGGAATACGTGTTTGTATCATTTGCATGTGTTTCTCTGAGTTTTTGTTTGCTAGCGCTATCCCGCTTCTCCGTTTAAAGTATTATTTAATTATCTTCAAGATATTATTTTAAGATAATCTACCGGTTAAGGTGGGTTTTTGGATGGACACAACTACCAAATAAATATTTTGTGACTCCTAACAAAACCCCATCCAGCAACCTACTGTACATCAGGTCCCTCTTCATCTCTGTGTACTTCCTTCCTTCCTTCATCCAGTCCAACATTCCTATCCTGTTCCTGCCCTTTCCTCGTTTGCCTAATATTCTCCCCTCTATTACTTTCTTCAATATCCCATTACTGCTCAGTACGCCTTTCATCCATCTTTCCTGCCTCCATAGGATTTCTTTCAACAAACCCCTCTCCTTGCCCACTATCTCCAGTACTTCCTCATTTGTTTTCCTTTCGCTCCATTTCACCTTCTCCATTCTTCTCCACATCCACATTTCAAAAGCCTCCAATCTACTTCTTTCCTCCTGCTTCAGCGACCACGTTTCCGCGCCGTACATAGCTACGCTCCATATAAAAGATTTTACGAGTCTTTTCTTAACCTCCCTACGCAACGTCCCCGTGATCAACTCCCTCCACCTTGTGGAAGCCTCCTTGCCCAGCGTAAATCTTCCCCTTACGTCCCCACTACTTTGACCGCGTTGGCCCAAAACACTTCGGAAATACGTAAACTGTTCCACCTGCTCTTTGTTTTCCCCTCATAATTTAATGTTTAGCTTAGCTATTTTCTATCTGGAAAATCGCCTAACCTTTGTTTTATTTACATTACCTTTAGCACACGTATGTGCTCATAGGCTGACATTCTTTTTCCAACCTAGGAGCCAGATCTCTCTCGAGATTTCAACTTCTTTCGCTAATATCTTTTATTGAATATCAGTCATCATGGATGCATGATCATGGATCTCATTTTGTATGAGAGAGTCGTTGCATTTTAAGAGGGGCGTTCGTGGGTTGAGAAAATAGTGCCTTGTGGTTTTTTTGCATATGATAGCCGGTACTTTTCATTTTATGAACGTTCCCTAGCAACGAAATTCACTTCTTCATGACAGGCTGTCCGTTTAAGTGATACAACTAAAAAAAATTCAGTTTAATGACTTTCGTTTGAGGAAAACGAGTTTTTATGATATAATGGAATATAAAAAATTTGGAGAATTTTTCCAATGCGCTCTATACATGCTATGCCTTACAGAAAATTATCCGCGTTTAACGGTTTCTGTTTTATTCTTTTTCATATTTATTTTAACCGATTACATAACGGCAAGAGTTAATCAAATAATTTTGTTAATGTTAAGCTGTCAAAACCATTTATTTTAACTCTTAAATTCATGAATTCTGTATAAGATGTATGAATGACTTTTGTGTCCGTGAGTTGATGATTCTGGACGTTTGATAAGCTCATAATTTCTTCTCTAACAATTATTTATCATATTTTTGGAAAAATGAGGCATCTCTTTTAAAATCGGAGAGGAATTCCTCATACTGCTACTGTTTACCGCGTATGCTCATGCTTTACGTTAAAAAAATACGCTTCCGATCTATCTAGCGCAGCCACAGCTTTTTGCTCATATATATTTATTTTTAATTAAAACATGTTGCTTGCTGTATATATTCCCCTCTTTTATAGCTTATTTTTGAAATGCATCAGTTGCGACAGACCAGCCCTGGGTGTAATTCATTGGGTAGAATATAATAAATAAATATTTCAATATTCTTCGTTAGGTTTGCCCAAATCAGGTCACTAAGAATGATTTCTTGCGAGCAGTCATGTTAAAATAGAATCAACACGCAAATAATATTTTACTTTGAGGCTAGAAGTAACGACAAATATTTTCAAATAGAAAGATAAGTGCCTTACTTAATATTGGGTTATTAAATAATATAATATTAAGAAACCTACAAAGAGGCTTATTAGAAAATGTGTTAACAAACACGTTAAAATTTAGGCTCCTATGAATCGGAATCTAAGTGGCTTAATATTTTTTTGGTAAAAAACAAAACTGAAAATAAAATCGCTGAAGGAGATACTTTGCGTAGGCATGTAATGCTAATTTTTGCAATTTATGCACATAATTCATCCAAGTTTTAGTATCCAGCAACGCTATTATGCAACTTGTTCCATAGTAAAAAAGAAACTCGATTCCAATTTTTCACTTCAATAAATTCTTGTAATTCTAGTGTAATAAATGAAATTCGTCAATAAAGCTGCAAGCATTCAGTTTCACATTAATTCTGTAAAAATCAATTTGATATTGCTGTATTAAGGCGTACTCCGTCTTTCAATGTGGGTTAGTTTGATTTTTTCAACTGCTCGTTATGATTAATCAATTTGTTAAATAGTATGAATAGCATAATTAGTAAGATACTCATATATCGTTGTATCTGATGTGAGGTCTTACGCGTCACTTATTTGCTTTCTTCCCGCATGCTTCAATCCGACATGTAATTAAAATTATTGCATGCGGAATTCCTTCGCATGGAAACTTCAACATGATTAATAGTGGAAGTTGTGAAAGCCTCCAATTTAAGTGCATGCCACAAAATACTGGAGAGGTAAGGTATCATTTCAAAAAGTTTATTTTCAATAAAATTTTTTGCTGCCTTTAACAAAGAAACTACGTTTAAATTTTCTAATAAATGTATGCCTTTTCAAAAAGTACATGGTCAAAATACTATACATTGAACCGGAATATATTGATATAGATACGAGTTTACTGTTATTAATGAGGGGAAGAAACTTGGATCCACACATTATGATTAAAAGTGGTAAAATTATGTGCAATATATGCAAAAACAATCGCCATTATTGCTATATTCTACCAGATTCCACCTTATTCCAGCTCTCATCTTCATCTCCGCTATATTTATGTTCATTACTGTCCAAATGATTTAGAGGCAAATAATAATACTGGAAAAATCTCTATAAATCTTTCGAGTTCATGTGATTTTATTTGCACGTTATCTTAATGCGGAGACATGGTAGTCCAGGGGTAGAGCGTTGTAATTCTGATTTTCGGGCACCCCCAGCTTCACCCGAACTGTGTTACCTTTCTGGTACCAGAATTACATTTTGAGAAACCATAGGCTGTATAGGGGGAAAGTAACTGACCCCCTACCCCGATATTCATACGCCGTTGACTTTAGTATTAGATGAACTGATAACATCTAATTTTTATTGGTTTTGCTATATCTAGCCATGAGATTGAATGCTGCCACACAGTGAAGTTATCAAAACTTGTCTGGAGTGACCCGACCGATGCGTTTAATTCTTTCGAATCCCCGAGGTGGATCCGAGGCGTTGAGGGTGAGGCGAGTCGGTCGCCGCTCTTCTCAACCTCTCCATTCGAGCCTCGTCTCGGGAGTGTGTGGACTGCAGGGCGTCGCTCGGGGTGTCGCCGACCGCAGAGGGGAGCCCGCAGTTCGCCTCTCCGTCGCCAGATGGGGCGAGAGTGCTGCGATCGCGCGTCTGCCCCTATTCCCCAGCGGCGTAGGTCCGCCGCCAGAGGGTCCCTCTGAGCATACGCGCGCGCGGGCCGAGCGGGCAGGCGCCCCTGCGTCCCTCCCTTACTCTGTTCTTCCTCCTCTCCTCCCTCCCGCATTGGAACGATCGCGACGGAGTCGGGAATGCGGGTGTCAAGTCACCGCCGACCCCGCGCCGCTCATCCGACCACGCCGTCCGCCACGCGCGGACTGACCGTCCCTTATTTTTGGCGATCTTTGTTCAAGGAGGCGGTGGTGATAGAAGTGTCGGTCTCCTCGTTCTTTCATAGGTTTTAATGTTGGTTGGTCGTCACAGAATTAGTCGAAATAACAGATTTTTCTTTTGGTAATCTCCCGTTTAATGTTGGTTTTTAATGGGCTGAACGCCGTTTTTCTTAGCCCCTCCTAACAAGACAAATTGGCACAATGCACTAACATTAACCCTTCAATTCCGCATACTTTCAACCTCCCTTAATCCATTCAGAATGCTTATCTCTTACATCCCCTTTCCTAATGTTCTCCCCTTATCGAAATCTTCAACAACATATCGCTTATCAAAATGCTCTGGCTCCACCTTCTCTGCCTCCTTTTGTTTTCTCCCAACAGCCCTTTCCCATAGCATGCCTAGAACTTCCTCATTTGCATTTATTTCTGTTCACTGTACCTTCTCCATCCTTCTCCTTACCCACATTTCAAAAGCCTCCAATCCATACCTATCATCTTACTTCAATGAACATGTTTTCGTGCCGTACAAAAGCACGCTCCATATCAAGGTTTTAACGAGTCTTTTGTGAGCATTCGTCCTTCTTTTGAAGGCTTCTTTGCCTAACGCAAGCCTTCGTCTTTTGTCCCTACCAGTTTCACCATTTTGGTCTAAAACACTTCCGAAATAAGTAAACTGTTCCAACTGCTCGCCTTTTTTTCTTTTCCTTCCATTTTTCTTTTTTCCTTCCTTCTACGCACCTACACCTCAAAATTCGGAAAACTAGGCCTATCATGTTGCTTCAATTATCATGTCTCTGGACCGCACAAAACCTCGGTCAAAATCAAAGTTTTCACAAATATTTTCTTAACACACTTACTCAACATCCCTGCCAATCCCCTTCCCCTTGCAAAATCTTATTTTCTCAAACACACTTTCCTCATATTTTCCTTTTACTTTTTCCGACCTTACCAAAGACACAACAATAGGAATAAGAATGAATTCAAATTGAGCATTTTTAATCTGCATTACGACAGAAGCTGTATTGGATATGTACAAATAAATGCACATGTGCCCTACATGGCGTTTCCTCTCTCTCCGACACCTCACTCGGTCATTCATACGGTTTTATGTTCGTAGAGTGGCCAGTCCGTCGAGGAATTTTATGAAAGTTCTGGCTATAATAATTTTATTCAAGGGGTCGTTAAAACTGAAGGGGAGGATTGAAACTTGATGGGAAAGGTGAGGTATCAGATATTTGAAAGAGAAAATGGGAATCTCCTAAGAGAACGGAGTTCCTATTAGTGGTGACATCGGTTCGTGAGACCAGTAGACATAAACCAGATTCGTAGTACGAATAACTTAAGGTGATAGTTCTGTGACTGGACGATGAGACGTGTATATAAAAGAAATATTTAATGAAGTCCAGAAAATACGGGAAAAACATCGTGAAATGACTATTTTTATCAATAAAATCGTGTAGAAAAAGTGTCCAAATTGGAAAGCTGGAAAGTGAGCGAGTACACCCAGTTCTTCATTCACTTTTGTACAGTTAATGAGAATTATTATCCATAATTGTGCATTTTTAAAACAATTGTGTGTTTTTTATAACAATTTTTGTCACCAAATGGCATCATTTCTTGCAAACTTTCTTCATTTCTTTCTTTACCAGCCTTCACGCAGTCCAAAATATCTCAACTCTTTCGTTTTAAAATATTATTTGTTACCATCACGCACTTAGATATCATGATTTTTTATGTAGTTCATTTATCCACTTACCAGGCTCTAGAATGCCTATCCTTTTCCTTTCTCCACCATGAGTACATTGGTCACATTGTCTACTATTTCAGCTATCTTATTTTCCCATCTTTCGGCCTGCCCATATCTCATACCTGTCAATCTGCATTCATCTTATCTTCTCGAATTGCCATGTTTGTCGACCAATCAACGTTCAATCTAAAGTCATTATTAAAGGTATCATTATGCTTTCATTCAACAGTTTTAGTTTCATCTTTTATGGAATTTTTCTTTTTATAAACCACATGATTTTCCCGTTTTCTTCGTTTCATGATGCCATCTAAAGCCTGGCTAAACGTTCCTTATTTGACCTCTAAAAGACTTGACGAATGGTCGGTAGAATTTCTCCGTTAGGAGCTCTTATGGAATTACGTATGATTTTGTAGGTGAAACTAACCAATGGTGTACTAATAGTGATAGGAAATATTTTCTTCATCTACATGTACACCATACCCCGCAAGCTGACGCAAGGGCGTGTGGTGGGAGGTGTTAGGTCACCACCGGTAAACTAGAATTAAACCAAATCCAAAACCAAGTTATGTTACCTCTACAAAAATATTAGTTTGTTCATCCACTCGACAAACCTTATTCACCTGAAAGAAAGTACTCATATGCAGAATTAGTAAATAACAGGATACGTACTTTCAAATCATGCTGTAGAACGATTGAAAAGATGAGTTTATTGTATAAAAAGAAAAACAAACAGGAAGGAACATGTAAGATATCAACAAATATGTACACCAACAATTCTTATTATCTCCTACACGACTGCTGTCATGTATATTATGATCTCCAGTGGTTCAAGGATAAAACGGCATTTCATATCTATCCGTTCTACAATAAATCTCCCTGATTTTACGTTTATCTACCATAGTAAGTGGAGGGCTGTAGTACGATATGCCCATAAAATCCTCAGATAAGTAACCTGCTTCAAATTTACGCAGTAATTTTAATCTGTATTTAAGTCTACGATCAACTAGTGGCTCCCATTCAAATCCTTCTAATATCGTGACGTCGTGACACTGCTACCTTGTTCATAACAACTTTTCGCAAAGCAAACTGCCTTTCATTGCACTCAATCTGGTTCCAAAATCAAACCTACTTCATGAGAATCCCATACATTTGCAGCATAACTAACTAAAATCACCTGAATGGGCCTAATTAATATGAAATAAAGGGACCTAACTAGAGTGAAATAACAAATCTCCTTGACCTTTTCATTACAGTTCCCGAGTATTCTTTTTATGTGTTAACTATGTATTAGCTATTCCGCAAATTTCACGAATCTGCTTTCCCCAGGAAATATCCACAGCTATCGTTAAAACCAGTTATTATACTGATTCAATGTGTGCAATGTTGATTCCCTGTATATTGTGATTTCTGGTGAAGTACTTTTCCTTTCCTTTTTCCAAAAATTTATCCAAAATCATTTATTAAAATTTTATTCTGACTCCAATATCTCGCACCACATTTGAATTGTATTTAGGTCGTTAGCCAGTGATACTCTGTCTTCATCACTGGATATTTCCCTATATATCACGGCATCGTCAGAAAATAGACAAAGTTTGCTGGAAACCTGCGACCAGATTGCATTTATGCATTAAAGGAAAAATATGGGACCAATAACACTTCCTTGTGACACACGCGATTGTACACTTACTGTGTCCAATGATACCCCGTCTGTTACGACCCTTTGCTCGAGACCTGTTAGAAACTTATTAATTCAGTTTATTACACATTTATCAATTAGTTTTCCAACTTTGTAGCGACATTTTATGAGGAACTTTTTCGAATGCCTTTTAAAAATCTAGAAATATAGCATCGACCTGAACGTTATTTCTCCCGACACTAAAATATCATGAACTAAAAAAGCCAGTTGGGTCTCACAAGATCTGCCCATTCGGAAACCGTGTTATATTTCTGTAAGTAAATTCTAAGAATGAAGATATTTAATGATTGAACTAACCATAATGATTGAATGTACCCTAAAATTTTGTATGAGATGGATGTGAAAGATATTCATCGGTAAATACTCTGAACTTCTCTGTTGCCGTTTTTAAATATGGGAGTGACGCTGGCTATTTCCAGTCTTTGGGTATCGAATCAGCTCTTCGAAAGAACGCAGAATTTTCTCGGATCCGCGGTTTGTGGCGTCATTTCTCCCTACATCTGCTACAATTCCTAGCTTGAAGCAACCCACGTCACGTACCCCCTCCTTCACCACCTGCGTCACCTTAGGAACCACACCCCCTGGTATACACCACGAGGACAGCGATGCAACCTCCCGTTGGACCGTACGTCGTAAGGAAGACATTATATGACGGACATTGGAACTTCCTATCATAATGATTCCCTCCCTTCCCATCCGCTGACGTCTTTCCCTAGGCAGCAACCTCGGAGTAGGAGTATGGTCTGCAGATACGTTGGTGCTGCCATCTAACAGCATCTGGTACCTGTTGGGACGGGGATCGGAACTTCCTCCGCAAAGTCCAATCCTCACCGCAGCGTTACCTTCCCCTTGCCCCGAGAAAGGACCCTCCAATCGTCCAATCTACGGAGCGGAGGCACTCCTTCATTGGGAAATTGGACACGCGGCTGGTCTGCGATCGTCCATCCACATTCAGCATCCGGGCGAAGCAGTGCAGCCCTATTGGCGTGGAGGACTTCTGAATTCCTGCCCCGAACACCAATTCCCTTGCGAGAAGACACCCCGCCGTCGATTTTCGATCGGAGCTTCCCACAAAAACCTAATCTGAATAAAATACGCTAAAATTTTCTTCAAGAGGTTACCTCCAAATAAATCATCCAAATCTATTGAAAGGTTGAGATTGAATCTAAAGGCTACACGGGAAAATTGGTATTGCAAGATGTCCTACTCAGAAAAATAAGAACAAAACTGCCAAAATAACCAGTCAGAGTAGCGAAAACAAAATAAAACTATGCCAACGAAATAATAAATATCTCAACACTATACTACACTTCACTAAACCAGAAAGCACTTAGTAGCAGACAGAAAGACACAGGTACAAGCCTCGTAGGATCAAACCGGTTCTCAGTAGCGAACTCCAAACACGTCCGTCCTCGCCAAGAGACAGAGAGGTTGGAAAATGTGACAATAATTTATTTTATCACTTCGGTTGAAAATTAAAAATATGTATAATATTTTTCAGAAAGTTCGCGGGTGTCAAATAAAATCTTGCTCCTTATCCCCATATTTCAATCATGATCATGGTAGCTTCTTCTCCTTTGCTGACGTAGGGCAGTGCGAATTCCAGGTTTTCGTATTCTGAGTTTTAAATAATACATTTTCACAGCATTCAGTACATTTAATATGATTTGATTCATTGCATGGGGCATTGTCACTACCTAACATTTTGTCAATAGAGTTCAAAATTCATTTGCCATACTTTTTCGCTTAAGTTTCCCATTGCAGTAACATAAAAACTGGATGAAAATGAAGAGAGAAAAACGTGAAGTTTCTTTGTTATTGCTTTCAACCATGAAACGGAGAATGTGTTTCTTCATATTTTACCGAGGAGGTTCATTTGAGGTCAAAAAGATTGCGGGAAGAGGGTAATGTCGAAAAGTTGACGTCGAAGAGAAAGGTCGACGTTGAATCGACTGAAAGGTTGGTCTAGGAAAGGTAAAATTTTAAGTGTGAATTGTATGGTCACATCTGTCTTGGATATTTGAGAATCATGAACCTTAGATTTATTCTGGGCACAACTCTTAAGGACAGATTGAGCATATTATTTTAATATGCTTGTCCCTCTCATTCAGCGCTCAATTTCAAGGCCTCAAAAACATAATAGAAAAATAGTAACATTGATTATTTTCTATCTACAATTTCAGGTGCCTGGTAGTCTTTAATGCTTGATTTTAATCCCATCCTTAACTTTTTGACGTATTAAATGGTGCCATGGAGATCTGGTTTGAAAAGGCTAACGTTGTAATTGCGGTTCTAACATCAGCGTTTACAAGTCTGACGAAATGGACCTAATACCTTCAAGTTAATTTTTCGGAAAATTTGTCTATCGAGAACAACGGTCTACCATTTCCGTTTAGGCACAAAAGTAGCATAATTTGTTCGGCAACTGTCTCAATCGTGTCCGTGCATTAAGCTAATAGATTCATTAAGCTCACATTGCTTGCTGAAAGCAATAGGTGACGATAATTTCGGGAAACCCATTATGTGGAATCCAAATATTTGTCTAAGAAATGAGTTCAATTGCTCACCTTATGTCGTCCACGCATTTGTAATTTTATGGCTTCCTTATTTGTAGTTTTGTCAATATTAGTACACTTATTAAATATTCTCCGCATTGAATAACTTAATTCAGTATTTGCTAGAATATTATGCTGAATGTTCACTCTTTCCTAAACAGTTCAGAAAAATGATAATCAATGATTGCGTTATAATTTGGCCAGCTTAATTGAAAACATATTTTTTACTCTCCTTCCAGGTGAATAGCATATTTTTACACGACCAGAATGACCCCGGAAATGAATTTTCTCCAATTGATTCTTTTATGTTGTATTTATGTTCTAAATTGACTAAAAATGAATAGTGTAGTAAATTAATATCCCTTGCTTGATAAATGAAAACCGAACTTCGATTTGATTACTGCAGAGGGCTTGATTAATGGACGTTTAAAGAGCATGTGCTATTTTGTTTTTGCGATTTTTTCAGCATGAATTAATTAGTTGCTCCGGCGTTTAATTCCCCTTGATGGAGATTTGACACATCGTAAAAAATACATAAGGTTGAAATGCGGGGCGCAGGTTGGTTAGATGGGTGGTAAAGGGAGATAAAATCCGATTAGGAGTAAATTATAGAGTTGGATTTCAAAACCTATTTAATTGAAATTTTTTACCTATCATACTTTGTTATCGCTGTCTCCAGCAGTTCCGAAAGTAACCTTTGGCGCTATTGATAATCTATTCTCTATATTTTGGTACTTTTAAGTTACTTCGTGCCCATTCGTTGTAGTTTTTTCGCAACATGTTATGTCTCTAAACCTTGTCTCATTAGTTTTCCTCGCTAGTTCTCGTTGATTCATGTACTCGTGTTAGTACCTGAATATACTCTTAGTAGTGCTGCACGGTCCTCCAGCTGGTGATTTTTATTTTTTACGAAATTTAGGGTTGAAATGATTCTGTTCGATTTGCTAAAAATTGGGAATAATGTGTACTAAACATCTAATATGAAAACATTCATTTTCATCTGTATAAAACCCCTTGGCCTACGGCAAGGTAATGTGACGGGATTCTGATACTGAAATAAAGACAAAAGTAAAAAACTGGAAAGAGAAGGTTGGAATTTAATAATTATCATATAACTCTTTATGCTTTGACTTATTCTGATATTCGGGAGCCTGTGTGAGTTGATGACGCTGTTTCCAGTCCGTATAAATTTCTCCTAGTATCTTCCAAACCTACGATATTTGAACCAGGTGTAGGTTGATAGAGAATTGACAGATACATGTTCGACTTGAAATTTCCACAGAATAGATTTCCGACTAGTTTCACGACACTGTAACATCGTTGGGACTCGCGATTCGCTCAGTCCCGTTGATGTTACAGTGTAGTGAAAACAATGGGAAATCTATCCAGGTAAAACGCCAAGTCTAATATGTCGTTTCCGTATTTTTTTTAAGGTAATCTACCGGTTAAGGTAGTTTTTTTTGGATGGACACAAATATCAAATAAACATTTTGTGACTCCCCACCTAGCAAACTAATCTATATCAGGTCCCTCTTCATCTCGGTGTACTTCTTTCCTCCCTTCATCCCGTCCAACATCCCTATCCTGTTCCTACCCTTACCTCGCTTGCCCAACATTCTACCCTCTATTACCCTCTTCAACATTCCACTACCGCTCAATACGCCTTTCATCCATTTTTCCTGCCTCCATAAGATTTCTCTCTCAGCAAACCCCTCTCCTCACCCACCATCTCCAGTACTTCCTCATTTGTTTTCCTTTCGGTCCATTTCACCTTCTCCATTCTTCTCCACACCCACATTTCAAAAGCCTCCAATCTACGTCTATCCTCCTTCTTCAGCGACCACGTTTCCGCACCGTACATAGCTACGCTCCATATCAGAGTTTTTACGAGTCTTGTCTTAACATCCCTACTCAACGTCCCCGTCATCAACTCCCTCCTCCTTGAGAAAGCCTCCTTGCCTAGCATTATTATACTGGAATTCTACAAAGTATCGGCATCAACTATCTATTAAAACAAGTACAGGTTACTATCAAAGCCCTTTGTCTACAGAATTCGACTGCTCTTTTCTTAGCTACCATTTGTAATTCCTGAACTATACTGCCTTATTCGCTCTTAGATTCTTCTTGTTGTTTACCACTGCAACCTATCCTTAATATTCATCTATATCTACGAGGCGTATTCTTAAAGTAAGTACCGTTTGCTTATATTTAAATATTAGCGCTTCAGAACACAGTTTTGCTCCTTCAGCGCCATCTACTGATTCATTGAAAAGCTATAGCAGCATTTGTTTTGTTTCAGAAGTCGTTTGCTTGTCCGTGCATGCAAACAACAATGTCCGCGACAATCGTTGATCCCGCCAGCTGTGAAGTGCGTTCTGTCATACGATTCTTGTATGCAAAAGTATTGTCGGCTGCTGAAATGCATCGAGAATTATGCCTAGTTTATAAACCTACAGTTGTGAGTGAAGGAAAGGTTAGAACAATGGTGCTGTGATTGTAAAAATGGGCGAACAAATGTCCATGACGAAGAGCAAAGTGGTAGGCCCAGTATTCTGACCGATGAAATAGTTTCGCAAGTGGAACGAAAACTGCGATGTGATCGTCGATTGACAATCAATGGCCTGGCTGAACAATTTCCTCAACTTGGACGCACTACTGTTTACAATATTGTTACGGAAAACCTCGGATACCACACATTACGTGCAAGGTGGGTACCGAAAATGCTCACCGACCACCACAAAGAGCAAAGAATGTCCAGTGGACGAGAGTTTTTGGGTCGTTGAGAACTCTTTAAACCACCCACCGTACAGTCCTGACCTTACACCCAGCGACTACTTCCTCTTCTTGCACTTGAAACAGTGGTTCGGTGAACAACGTTTCGAAACCGAAGAGGAACTCAAGAATGGCGTTGTCGATTGGTTCAACCCTCAGGCGGCGAGTTTCTATGTAGAGGGGTTAAAGAAGCTAGTGCAGCGGTACGAAAAATGCTTAGAGGTGAACGACGATTATGTAGATAAGTGAAGTAGGTTTGTAGCTAACTAAAAGTGCCAATAAAATGTGTTTCATATGAGTATATTTTTTCCTGTGACCAAACGGGCCTTACTTTATGAACACGCCTCGTATATAATACCTAGTAAGCCGCCGCAAGGGCGTGTGTTAAGTCACCACCCGCAAAAGAGAACAAATACACATCCATTCAAATCTACACCAACAGTGGCGTGTATAAGTTCGTGTAAAGACCCACTAACTTTCATGTATGCAAATAATATCAACTAACTACTATATACTATCAACTAACAAACAAATGCACCTTGAATGTAGTGAAACTTTATCCAATAACGTATAAGCTAGAATTTGAAAAGTAAGAAAGTGAGTATTTATTTGAGTCGAAATAATTATTTTTTCCTAGACACTGTGGGTTGCAAGTGTAATTTTTGCTATCTACAACCCTACAGTTACTATTCCGTATTGTCCGTAGGAAGGCGGAGTACTTGAGTCTGCTAGTTCTTGCATCTATTTTCCGAATTTTGTATACATGATCCAAGCGACCAATTTATGTTGGAGTACTTACTTGTTGTTTGAGTAATTTGCGAGACCTCGGTGGTGGAACATGTAGATCTTAATTTATTTAGTAAGTTCAACCTAGCATTGATTCATTATTTTTCGAAAGATTCCCACCCCAACTCAAGAAGCGTTTTTCGTTTTATTGTTCGAGTTTTTAACGAAACGAGCGTTAAACCTACTGAATTTTCCGAATGAGACCTTTTTCTCTCGGATCCCATACACTAGAAGCATTTTCTAAATGAGGCCTGCAGAGAGTATCGTAAAAACGTTCCTTGATCATGGAATCACTTCTGCTAAAAATGCGTCCAATAAATCTTAATTTTTTACATGCTAACCCGCCGATTTTATGAGTGAAGGTACCGTAAGCCAAGTCTTTAGTGATTGTAACATCTAGTTATTTTACCGTATCAACTACTTCTAGGTCAACTCCAGCTAACTTGTAAACAAATCCCGTTGATCTTTCAACTGAATACTTATTATATTAAGGTTTACTGGCAATTCCCATTTTAAACACCATTGTAAAATGCAATCTAGATCCTGTGCTAGAATTAAACGATCCTCAATCCTATACATCTTCCGATAAATTACTGTGTCATCTGCAGAAATCCTAATCTTACATTTCACTTCGCTGTTCAAATCTTTAACAAAAAACAAGGAAACCAACGGCCCGATTACACCTCCTTGGGGAACCCTTGAGGTCACTTGTACGCTGTCGGAACTAGGGCCGTCAAGGACTACCCTCTGTTCCCGCTCTGACAAAAAGTATTTAGCCCAATTAATTGCGCCCTTGTTTTATACCTACGAACTTCAATTTAAGAATTAGTTTACCATGGGGAAACTTATCAAGTGTACTTTTATAATCTAAAAAGATCACATCCACTTGCCTACCACTCTCAGCCTGGGGTCGCGATTTGCTTCAACGTACTTTATAGAGATAAGATCTGTGATGCCTTTTGGAATAATATTGATAAATTGTGTTTGATAATTAATCATTAATGATTAATTAAAAAAATAATTGATAAATAACTTTTTTTCACGTTGGCATGGCTTATGCGAAGTGAAGGATTTCAAGAGATTTCAGGGAAGAGTTCAATTGATTGATAAAAATTTTAAAGCCTGCTTTATGGTAATTATAAATTTTTTTTGTTTTAACAATCTTTTTTTATTTCTACGTCGAAGTTGACATTAACGGATTTATGGTCACTCAAGCCCTCGATCTTTGGTATACTCGTAATAACCTCTGGTATGTTCGTAAGAAATAGGTCCAATATGTTCTTTCCACGGGTGGGTATTCGAATTTCTAGACGGAGGTAGTTTCTTTGCACTAATTTTAATGAGGAATTCCAAGAGTTGCGGTTCCGAGTTTTAATGCTATTTCTGTCCCAATTGATACTAGAGGTGAAAGTCACCACCAACTATGTCGACTATGTTATTATTTTTACGTGCAAATTGGTATATTTATTCATCGAGTGCATGAAGTGTTTTAACATCTGAGTTTAGAGATCAAAAGAAAGAGCATAAATTAATGTTGTGTTGATTAGATCGCAGTAATGTGCACCACACACTTTCTATGGTATTGTTTTCAAATACACATTGTCTGCTTTCAAACATAATTTTCACTGCCACGAAAACTCCTCTTCCGGGTCTTATCATCGGTATCGGTAAACTCGGAATCTATTGGGAAAATTTATTGGTTGTTCACATGAGTTGTGTCGCACAGAGAGTTGGCTGTACGATATCGTCATATAGCCAACTCTCTGTGCCTAATACTATTTCAGCGGAATAACTTTGGATTATATGCTCGAGATCTGGTGTTTTATAAGCACAAGGATAGATAGATTGTATTTATTTTGAATGACACTCGTATTTATGTCCGACTGTCATTTAGTATGCGTTTGTGGAGGAATGCATCTGATATGCATTTCTATATTAATGCTAGTGTTGCCCGTTTCTTTTTATATGACTATTATTGATTTCATCTACTGTAGCCAAAAATATTAGCGTTGCCTTAAATGACCTTCTCTCTATCCTAAAAAAAGACCTACAATGGTCGAATATCCTATCCGCTACCTTGCCGCTTCCGCCGTGTAATGGACACCAGATCGGTTCAGGGTAGCCCTGCACGATCGGTCCAGCGTTCATTGTCGGCCCATACGGGAGGGTTACCCTTAGGTCGACGAAGGAGGCTACAGTGTTCGAGCAGAATCGTCTAAGTCTCTGGTTTGGGCCTTCCATTCGACTCCAAATCAGAGATCCGCGATCCTCCCTCCGAACAATGCTGCAGACCTTTAAACCCAAATGTAAACTATCAACGCCTTGATCACGCTTCACCTCGTAGCTCAAAGGGAACGGAGGACTTGCTCGGATCCACGGTCTGTGATGTCATTGGTGCCCATATGGGCCACCATCTGCAGCCGAAAGCAATTCGTGCCCCTGCCCGCCGCTTCGATCACCTTAGTCACCTGAGGAACGCCTACGACTACGCCTACACCAGGCGGTCACCCGTTGATCGACGCCCACGCGGCGCGTCCTTTCCCTCAATGGGACCATCACATTCGAACATGGGGCAGACATTCGAACTATCTATCACAAGTATAGTAGATAGATAGATACGCTGGTACACTCATTCGACAGCAATATATCTATAATAATTTCTATATCTATAACCAACATGACACCAATTCTTGTTAGCCGAGTGTCATAGTTGATCGGATCACTTTCTCTTTTTTCTGTCCATATTTGTCATTGGATTGATAATTATGATTTTTTCCCGTTTCCTTTCTCAATGTGACACCATGCCACTGAAATGGCCGCCTCACTGGCCATGGAAGCCTTCAAATTCTTTGTCGGGCTTCTAACTTTTTATCAATTTGCCACAGATGACCCTACTTGAAGTAATCACCATTTCCCGTGACAATACAACTCTAACGGTCAACTGAAGCTCGCAAGGCATCCCACCACGGCAAATTGTAGTCCATGGGAGAGTTATTACATGCGTATGTATAACTTTCTTGTTTGGCACAAATTGTTGACCAATTTCAAAAATAATGACTCATCTTCTTCACTTATTTCAAAGTACCTAAGCCTGTTTCTTTAGCAGTGATGTTGAATATTTGTTATTACCCCCACGGTAGGAAATCTCATGTCAACCAAATTAGAGAGATTAAACGTAGAACAGATTGATTTCAGATGTAATTTTTTCCCCCAACGATGAGGGATCAGAATAACATTTTCCTACCACAATAGGGTCATATTCGGGTCAAAATTAGCCTGGCGTGTATTCACTCCCTACCACACACCCTGGCGGTGGCTTGCAGGTTTTTAGAATGAAAAAAGTGTGTATGCCAATTTCTCTGGTTTTTCTTTTAAGGTATGTAAAAACTAGATTATGTTTTCGCAATATTTAATTCTAAAGTTGTTCCTTCAGTTCTCAATAGGGGCAACATTCCTAAGAGAGTCGATAGAGTTTTTCCATTTGTATGGTTCCAACTTTTTTCTTTATTATTTTACCGTCTTTGCTCAGTCTTTTCGCCGTTAAGTTAGATTCAACGGCTCTTTAAATCCTCAATAAGCACCACTCACACATAAAATTCACTTGCAAATAAGTCGGGAATAATTTACAAACATGGGTGCTACAGTCACCAATCATTTAAAATTTCTAATTACCCTCATAAAATTTTTTAATGGGAGAAGGGAACAATAATTGCGTGATTAAAACAATACTGGTTTAGGATATTGTCTTTTCCAGTGCACACGCATTTTTATAGACAGCTCAATCTATGTTTTCCTTATTGCTAATGAATATCTAAAACATAAATTAATTCATAATAAGTGACTTTGATCTCTATAATTAACTTAGCTAACAATTTTTATGACTAAAATATGAATTGACTGACATTGGCATAGTACTCGGTCATCTATTAATTTCAAATTTCAATCCTCAAAAGGAAATACAGTGATCAATTTTGATTTAAACGCACCATGTTATGTATGCTCTGCTGATGCAGAATCGAATAAAAGGCCAGGCGTAGTTTAATTTCCAATTTATCGAGTTACAACTAGGACGCATTTCTCATCGGAAACAAAACTGGCGGGATGGGTTTGTTTCAGCTGAGTTCATGGAAAGGTTTGTAATAACGGGCCAATACTTAATGCATGTAATAACTCGATCTTCCCTTTGTGTCTCTGCAGAAATAAACCTTGAAATAAATGTTCCCAATTTTCCGAAAATTGTGATTAGCAATGGTATACTTCAGAAACACGGTTTAATCACACCGTGGCATGTACAGAGGTAAATTCCTTTATGGCTTTTGTGACAATTATGTCACCAAATTTTTGTTCATTGCCATTGCAATATTAATGGGCGTTGGACCAAAAGCTAATCAGAGGAGCAATGTATTTATTTATAGTTACCAAAAACTAGCTATTTGTCGACTTTGCGTCAGTTAAATATTCAAATAAGTTTTTAATTCAATATTGCATGTCAAACCTACGTCAAAATAATCTAAAAAGCGGAATTAAAAATTGAGAAACACCTAAATACTTTACTTATATAAGTATTTGTGCTAACTACAGTAATTTGTTTGATGTCGATGGCTGAGTTATATTAACAAATGAATACTCAAAGGCCTGCTCCATTAAAAATATTAAATATTTTTTTGGATATTATTTACGAATATCAACAAGTATTTTTGGGATAAGCTAAATTAGAATTTCATTAACTCGAGATAAGATTCATGAGATAGGACTTGGCCACTGGTAGAATCGTATCATAAGGAGCATATAAAGTCCACTTATAAACTACGGAAACTACAATGGATTTAAACTTGTCTTCTCCAGTAATTGTGCTTCAAAATGAGTATTGCATATGTAAATAATTTATTTTTAAGAAATTCCATTATTCAAAATTACTACAAAATTTTTAAGTACCACTTTTAACCTGTCATTGTAATACTCGTGAGAGATAAGAGACATTATATGTGGCTACTTACCAAGATTAACGAATTAAAACCCAGTTGACAAAACCTAGATTTTTCTTAGCATCGGAAGTTCCTTCAGAAAGTCAAGGGAAACACCTTGGAAGGAACTGATCCTCTGAAAGCCGAGCCCTGCAGTTTAGGCACTTAGTAGGTACATATAATCTTTACCCTCACCTGTTCTACCAACCATCGAGAATATTTTGCCTTCTTCAAATTAGCACTCACGAATGAACACTTTCATCATAGTGGCACTTAATAACTCTTAATGAAGAGTTTCATCAAAGTGGCACTTACTGTCATTTGATGAAAATTTTCATCAGAGTAGCACTTCTAAGGAAAACCTTCAAATCGTATTTCAGGCGTTCATTACAAAATCAGTACTATTTTTAACCTTGAGGAATTACTACAATCAAAGGAATTGACAGGATTTTTGCAATTAGTTGAGTTTAAGCTTTCAAAAGGGCTTGAGTTTATTTTAAGGGTATGCAACTATTAAAAGCATGGGGTTTCAACACTCCACTCTGAAGTCTCTGAAATCTCTCTATTTTTTTTTTGCAATGAAAAAAGTTACCACATTGTTTCGAAGCCAACATTGTGGAAAAATATTATCGAAAAATTTGAGCTGAGATTAAAGCCAATTTTCCATCATCTTTTGATCGGATGCTGGGGAATTCTTATTGCACTGATGCTCATTCATTTTAAACAGTCAAAAGGGACGAGGGAGGAAAAAGAGACGAATCGAATAGTTAATGATGGCGCACGCATGTGACACCGTTTTTCACCGTCTTCTCGTCGCCAATATAGAAATTTACGGTGGAAAAATAAAACAGGGAATAGCAGTTAATGGAAAATATGGACAGGGTACCCAATAGAAGAAAATTAGAAGCGACTGTTGTTGTGAAGGATCTCGTATTCACAGTTAAATTTTATTGCAACAATATCCATTTTTTATTTTAATGAATGGTTAATTGAAGTATAATTGAATCATTGTCTTGTTAGACGGGACTAATACGAGAAGTAACGGTAGCTCGTCTCTGTCGATCCAGAAAAAAATTAGTCGGTTAACTACAGTTAAAAAATGTAATAATTTACAATTTTTGCTTGTTTTGTGCATACCTATTGGGGTATTTCACTTTAGTGTTATAAATGATAATTTGCATGCAAAGGAATTACTTCAAGGCTGATAATGGCACTCTAGAGAAACGTCACCGTGGGGATAAGTAAATGCATCTTGATTTTCCTCAATACTTCTTTCACTTTGTGAACCTATGGCATCACTTGTACTTCTCCCAATCCTGAACCCTGACTAATTACCTCATTGCTGTCCTTTAAAGTCTCTTATCCATGAAACTAGGTATTACGAGTAACTTAACTGCGTGGGGAATCAAACTTACTGTTTTGATATTCCTTATAACTTATAACCTTATTCCTTATAACTATTCCTTATTCCTTGATAACTTACTTAATATTCCTCAACAAATGGGTACCTTTTTCTCTTTTGGGATGGGAATTACAGTGATCCGACGAGTCCCTCCCTTCTTAGCTCTAAGAATTAACCTATAAAAACTCTTCCTTCCACGTTTTATACACCCTTGATTTGTTATGCGCATATGTTATTAATCCCTAAAATCTTATTTCATTTCCATTACTTTAATAGCTTCCTATCATGCAATTAAGCATGGCTGAACCTAAGCTCTGTACGTCATATTTTCTTTCTATGTCTAATCTTTCTGGCCTATAATCATTACTTTACAGGTTCTATATACCTTTTTTCCATTTCTCTGGAATCTTTCCTCGGCCGATTTGTAATTTTCTTGATACATCTTAAATTGTTTGTGTGTAGGAGTATTTGTGCACGGATATTTCCCTTATTACATTCTGATAGGTTTTACATGTTTCTGTTCGGTATGTTTTTTCACTCTTCTTTTGCAATCTATGTCCTCGCACCGTGACTGCTCAAAGCTTCATTAATCGATTTATTCTTCTATATCGTTCATTATTTTTTTCTTATTTCTGCCTAATTCTGTTTGCATTCTTCCAATTCCTTTCTTTGTTTATTTGCCGAATAAATCAGAATGAATAATAAGAAACCCATTTGGAAAATTTAGCATGCACCTAAAAAAATGAAGAATTTGAAATTGTTCTTCCAAAAAATGGATTCGGACAGGGTACCGTAGGTTGATTCCATAAAAGTCTGGCCAATTGTATCAGCATACATTTGGCTTCCTAAAAACAGGTGAATTTTACTGTCCACCAGGGCTGAATAATTTGAGCTATAATCCTGCATGGATCATGTTACTTTTGCAAAATTGAACGTCGTTTGTTCATAACATATAAGTTGACTACGCCTAGTAGGAGTATTTTTTGTGGGATAGGTTCCGTGAAACGTGAATGAATCTCTGCCGTTCATGCTCAAGTTTGCAGCAGTTTGTTATGGAGTTGCGGAGTTACGAATATATCGTACAGGCTTAGGCTTCAACTTCCTCGTCAGGTTTTCTACTTATCTGCCCGATCCTGGACTTTATTCCCACGGGGACTGCGCATTCCAAAAAAATCGAAAGGTACTCGGAATGGAATAGAAATAATCGACTTACATTATTGAAAATTTTTAGTTTTTTCAATGAATTCTCCCTGTATACAAATGCACTTGGTGCGGCGATGTTCCCACGTCTTGATCCCCCCTTGAAAGTAAGATTCCTTCAGTCCTGAAAAATACCCGTCTACTTTGGCCGTTAGTTCTTTGTTTGAAGAGAATCTCTGTCCAATGAGGAACACTTTGAGCTTGGGAAAGAGATGGGAATCTAATTGAGCTAAATCAGACGAATAAGGCTGGTGTGGCAAACATTTGTATTTTAGTTAACGTATTTATTTTGCTCTGGCAACGACCCGTGTGTGGGCGTGCATTGTCTTAATTAAAATTGGCAATTTTCCACAAAATAGTTTGTGGAAAATTGCCAATTTTAATTAATCATACTATTCCACCAATTCAAGCCTGAAACGTCTCTTTTTATGTGCATTGTCTTGATGGAAGCTGACTTTCTTCCTTGCCAAACCTAGCCTTTTTCGTGTACCTTTAGGTGTAGTTAGTCCTGAAGGTTAGGATAGTATTGTCCAGCAATTTTTTGACCAGTGGGAAGATAATCTATTGGCAGAATCCCTTTTGGATCCCGGAAAGCTCAAGGCATCACCTTTTCGACTGATCGTATTGTCTTTTTTTTCTTTGGTGGTGGTGAATCAAAATGTTTCCGCTACTTTGATTGCTGTTTTGCTTCTGGTGTATAGTAGTGGAGCCAAGATCTGTGGTTACAAACTGGTAGAGAAAATCTTATTGGTCGCTCTTTAAATGGGTCAAACATTGTTCAGTAATTGCCATAGTGATACATGTGTGATCCTGCGTCAAGAGTCGCAGAATTATCTAGCAGATAATTTTCTCATATCCAATTTCAATGTTAAAATTTTGTATACCCGTTCAGATGACATCTCTACAGCTTCAGCGATTTTTATTACTTTCAGTCGGCGACCCTGCATGATTAATTTATGCACCTTTGCAATAATTTCTGGGGTAGTGGCACATTTTGACCGACCACTAAGCGGATCAACATCTAAGGTGTCCCTACCAAACTTGAACTCGTTTATCCACTCGGCGACAGTTTAATATGAAAGAGCAGAGTCCTATAGTGTGTGCTGAAAGCCAGCATGCATTTCCTTAGCTATTATGCCTTTCTTTGCGAAGTATTTAATCAATGCTCGAATCTCAATTTTTCCACCTTCACAAATCATACCACGGCAACAACAACAGAGAGACGTCCGCACCACTGATCTCTTCGCAGAGCCTTTGACCCGTTAGGTGGTTACTCATAAAAGATTACCTATTACTATGCAGGAAACTAGTTGCGGTAGTTCTGATATCTGGCGGTGATTCTGAGAACCTTTCAAACTACCCGGGTTTCAACGTCAGTAATAGGTAACATAATTGAGAGAGTTCTCTTTATTGAGAGAGTTTTGCGTTTGAAAAAAGGAAGTTATGTTTTCGCACCCTATTATCCTAAAGCGTGAACGTCAATTTGGCTTTAAAATATAGTACTTCGAAAATATCAAAGGTTACGAAGGAAAACGGAATCCAATGTCAATTAAAATGAACCCAAGTTGTGGTTTACATAGAGAGTCCGAATTTGGGTGGGAGGCGTGAGAAGATGGCTAAGCTAAAACTTCGCACAAAGGTAGAAATTACAGAATTCAGCGAGTTAGGTAATCCATGGGAGTCGCCACATTGATATGAAACCTGGCTAATCAAAAATCTGGCAATAAAAGAACGAAAGGAAATTAGAATACCGGCCAAGGTGACTCCGTCTGTAATTTTGGTTTATAAGTATTTGAAATTATAGATGTTATTTTAGTTTTACTATAATCTGCGCCAATATATTGCCTGTCACTCAACATCTCATATACCGTAGTTAACTTCTATTTAGTTATTATTTCAGTGATACTGGCACCTCATGCTCTCAATCATTTCCACCGATGTCAATTATTTTGTTTCTATTATATACTAATATTTACTAGTCATTGTTTTTGTTTCACATCTCAAGCCACCCTAACCTATTGAGATACTTCCTTTCTTGATTTAATATTTGAAATTTCCTCATTTTCATGTTGCTAGTATTGCCTCAGGCATTCAAAATGAAATTTGATGACAGTCCTTACCTCTGATTTGTCTTTTTTCCCACTGCTCTCCTGTCAACTCCATCGGTTTTCGCGTGATGACGAACGCGGATACGTTGATATGACACCTCCCAAAAGGCCGGAGTCTGATAGTTGCCAAAGCACCTCTTCCTCATTATAATGTTGTGAAGAAACGATTGGGTTGGTTATCGAATGTGTATTTCAATAGTCTTGTTAATGTGACACTATCGGCTTACATGCCCCCTTCACTAGAGGTCTGTGCACTCGAGTGTAGCGCAGATGCAGCGTGAATATTTTTTCTGTCTCCTGCATTTTGATACACCTTTATCAGTCGTGAGTGAAGTTACCTGAAGCTATCACTAAGCTCTCTTACTCCCTTTTCTCTTTGTAACCTCATAATACGCGCATGCATTTTTAACTTACCCAGACTGTAGTCTATGGGAAGTCTTTGTTAACCAGGGGAGTTCAATTTTGAAAATAAAAGGAGAAAATATATTGTAAATATGCATTAAAACGAACAGTAACAATGTTCAGGTATTCCTACAGTTCATCTCGAGTACTCGCCTAACAATTGAAGCACTGCCTTGCAGATTGCGATTCCAGGTTTCTGTTAACAACTGAAGTATTTTTATGATATTATTATTTTTTTGACCAATGAACGAATAATTTTTATGAACGATAAATACGATTGAAACGAATTTTAATGGGTTGAGGTGACTATAGAACCAAATAGATGGGGAACATGCGTTCAGAAGGTTATGAGGGGGCTATATCCTGGCAGGACGCCTTGGAATAATTACACCGTTACAATACCGCTCTCTAGCAAGTATGCGTACGCCTACAATTTGAGATTATAGGTAATATAACCGTGATAATATAATAACTGTTTATCTCTAGTCTAGCGAAAGGCGCTGTTGGCGTTAGTCTCCGTGATGCCGAGGGTTTTGTGTTCGCCTCAAGTATATTAGCTATCGGTTGAGAACGGTGGGACGAAATTATAAATAATTCGAATTACTGGTACCAATATAATGTTTTGTATTTGTATTACATCTTATTAATAACGCTATCAAAGAAATATTTAATTTATTTTAGAATAACTAAATATGGAGTAGGTAATGAAGTGGTAAATGGGGAAGATCATCTAAATTTGTTGAATATAGTAAATATTGGTTAAACGTGGAACAGACACACTGAGTGCAACTAATCGATTTTATTTCAAGAAACATTTCAGTAATTAAGACTGAAAGAAAATAAGTATTTTAAAACTTTAAATAATTTTTGGTTTGGGTATTAAAAACTTCTCATGAAATGTGGCAAACGAAATGATTTGTTATGGTTCTTAATGTTATTTTTGCACGGCGGATCATCTCACGGGGTTTCTTTTAGTAAAGTAAAACAGAGAAATACTGTGATATGTAAAAATAAGGAATGTATGTTTTTTACCTTACGATATACCCAAAAATATTTCTCGTGAATGATTGGAGAAATTTTTTCTTTAGACATCAACCTTTTCTGGTTTGTTAAATTCTTATAAGAATTTCATTCTTAATTTTCTATCGGCCTGTAATTCACCGACACAAATTGAAAAATAAATATTTTGTCAAAATAAAGTTCAATGCCCTTTTAAATTCTGCAGGTTTACATGTTTTTTTTTATCTATGAGCAATGTTTTATATTTTCAAGGGAAATATGTTTCATTCCAATACTGTACTCTCCTTTTCCCAAAGCTGTCTTTTTTCGAAAAAGGTAATTTACTTTTTTTTCCTCTGTGAATCCTCACTCATGCTGATTTCTTTGATACCATAAACCTATATGGCCTTATCCATATTCAAGAAAATGAGTGAAATGAATTCCTCGAACTAGTCCCTTGTACGCTTTTGATCTTCCTCTGTCCATATTGGTATTCCTTTCGGAATGCCTAAGTTACAGGTTGTATTTCCCTACGCAATGTTCTCATGAAAATTTTCATTGTCGTCGGTGTCGCTTTCATCTTCGGCTATTTTCTCATAAAGTTTTTTTAGATTCGTTTTAGAGATTGTCCTTTCACATTCCTCACTTTTTCAAACTTCATAATTTCATTCGCGGAATTCTTCATTCTTCAGTAGGCGTTCAATATTTAATCGCGACATGTCCATTATAGAAACTGTCCAAGAAGCAATAAATGGGTTGACAAGGAAGGAGTATCAGCAGGCTGTAGAGAAAATCATGGATGAGGGAAAGAGCGGAGTACTATCGGGGAAAAATGGGAATATATAAAAAAATTGATAGTGAAAGTGGCAAAAGAAACTGTATCTGTAGGTATAGAACTATGGGAAACTATTGCATCATCATTAGCAGAAGGATTCTGATGGTGGCGTAATTACCGAAAGGTCAAAACTATACATGTAAGGGTATTTTCTCTGTTTATATATGTTTCAATCAATTTTTTTATATATTTGTCTCTAAAATGACATGTTTTTACACATATATAACTATATAAAAACACAGTAATCAACCCGAAGGTCGGTTTAGTAGGTGATGGTAGAGCTCACCCATGTACCAAACCTGACGGCGTGTGAATATTCACACATCAGGGTACGGGGGTCAGTTCCTTTCCCTGTGCCGGCTATGGTTTCCCACATATATAACTATTTCACATATATAACTATATAAAAAACACAGTAATCAACCCGAAGGTCGGTTTAGTAGGTGATGGTAGAGCTCACCCGTGTACCAAACCTGACGGCGTGTGAATATTCACACATCAGGGTAGGGGGCCAGTTCCTTTCCCTGTGCCGGCTATGGTTTCCCAGGAAGACCTGGTACCCAAAAAATCAACTAGCTTGGGTGGAGCTGCAGGTGCCCAAGGTGCCCTGCAAGTGCCTTGCCCGGGAATGGAACCCGGGACCCTCCGGTCAGTAGTCCAACGCTCTACCCACTAGACCACCGCGACCCGCACATAACTATATATATACATTTATATATAATTGCATTGCATTAAATATTAAGAATCAAATAATATTAATTCTATGTCAAATAATGGTTTTAATTAAACTAATTTGCAAATACAGGATAAATATCTATTTAATGTACACTAGTTTACAGAAAGCAAGAGAACTAATAATAAGCCATCAACAAAAAAATTTATTTCTGGAAACGAAAACCCAAAATTCAAGAGGTAGAAAGGGAAATACCTGGGACCTCAATACTCTCGTGAAACGACTGAATTAAATTAAAAGCTCCAGATTTCCCCAGCTAGTTTTTTTACCCTTCAACGATTTGCCTCGAAGTATAAGTATTCACTATTTAAAAATGACTTTTATGACGGAAGAATTTCTTTGATCATTACAAAATTTCGATGCTCGAAGTCTAATTCAAATATCTACTGCATTTACTGTCATCAATAAATCTCGCTTGGATAGGCTTAGTATTATTTGATTTGGTTTCTAGACCCGCTTCACCAGAAAAAGTGAAATGTTTTTATTGTCTCCACCAATTTTTGATTCTGGGATATTTGCATAGAGTATGTTCCAATAATATGAGAAATGTTATCAAGGTTTATTTCATTTGAATAAAAACTGCTGTAGGCCTTTCTCGTCTTTTGTTCTGTTTTTCCAACTGATTCAATGAAAATTCATCTCTTTGCCATCCGTAACGTTGTTCGAATAATTTGAGCAATTACCATTCGTTTTTTTCTGGAGCTTTTATTATTTGCACGATGCATTAATTGGCCTAGAACTAACTTCTATTTTAAGTATGTCGTAAGAATTTTTGTCTCTGTCCACGTCGGTTTAGTTGCTTTCGTTTTCGAAGGAACACGTTCGATGTATTTTAGGCAGGTTCGAATTAAATCGAATCCGAGATAAAAATTATGTCCACCCTTCTTTTTGGCGGAGGCCATGTGGGCGACTATTAATTTAAAGCTAACGTTTTAGACCTCTTCTTCTTTGCGTTATTTCATTTAAAAACGTTTCACTTTTCAAACAGTAAAAACTTAGAGATATATATATATATATATATATATATATATATATATATATATATATATATATATTATTAGGTAATCTACCGGTTAAGGTAGGTTTTTGGATGGACACAACTATCAAATAAACCTTTTGTGACGTCTCACCTAGCAAACTAATCTATATCAGGTCCCTCTTCATCTCGGTGTACTTCTTTCCTCCCTTCATCCCGTCCAACATCCCAACCCTGTTCCTGCCCTTCCCTCGCTTGCCCAACATTCTCCCCTCTATTACCTTCTTCAACATTCCACTACCGCTCAATACGCCTTTCATCCATTTTTCCTGCCTCCATAGGATTTCTCTCAACAAACCCCTTTCCTCCCCCACCATTTCTAGTACTTCCTCATTTGTTTTCCTTTCGGTCCATTTCACCTTCTCCATTCTTCTCCACACCCACATTTCAAAAGCCTCCAATCTACGTCTATCCTCCTGCTCCAGTGACCACGTTTCCGCGCCGTACATAGCTACGCTCCATATCAGAGTTTTTACGAGTCTTGTCTTAACATCCCTACTCAACGTTCCCGTCATCAACTCCCTCCTCCTTGAGAAAGCCTCCTTGACTAGCGCAATTCTTCTCCTTACGTCCGTACCACTTTGACCGTATTGTTCCAAAACACTTCCGAGATAAGTAAACTGCTCTACCTGCTCTATTCTTTCCCCGCCTATTTTAATATTTAGCTTAGCCTTTTTCTTTCTGGAAAATCGCTTATCCTTTGTTTTATTAATATTGATTCACATCCCATATTTATCCGGCTAAGGAAATATTTTTACTTTCGTGATCTGCTCAAAAACCGCCTTCCCCACATGTCCTGTGTTCGCCTTTTATGTGTTTTCCTATCCCCTTTCCTTATACCTATTTCTATGTTTGAATGAATATTTGTGCGCCGTATGGCGGGACTTCGTATTTGAATATGTATATATATATATATATATATATACACACACACACACACACACACACACACATATATATATATATATATATATATATATATATATATATATATATATACATATTCAAATACGAAGTCCCGCCATATGGCGCACAAATATTCATTCAAACATAGAAATAGGTATAAGGAAAGGGGATAGGAAAACATAAAAGGCGAACACAGGACATGTGGTGAAGGCGGTTTTGAGCAGATCACGAAAGTAAAAATACTTCCTTAACCGGGATTTGAATACCGGACCTTCCACTTGCCGGGCGGATGTGCTACCGTTACACCACCAAGGAAACTTAATTTACCCTTGGATATAATTAATTTAATTTACCCTGAAGCGGGAGGATAGACGTAGATTGGAGGCTTTTGAAATGTGGGTTTGGAGAAGAATGGAGAAGGTGAAATGGACCGAAAGGAAAACAAATGAGGAAGTACTGGAGATGGTGGGTGAGGAGAGGGGTTTGTTGAGAGAAATCCTATGGAGGCAGGAGAAATGGATGAAAGGCGTATTGAGCGGTAGTGGAATGTTGAAGAAGGTAATAGAGGGGAGAATGTTGGGCAAGCGAGGAAAGGTTAGGAACAGGATAGGGATGTTGGACGGGATGAATGGAGGAAAGAAGTACACAGAGATGAAGAGGGACCTTATGTAGTTTAGGTTGCTGGATTGGGTTTTGTTTGGAGTTACAAAATATTTATTTGATAGTTCTGTCCATCCAAAAACCTACCTTAACTGGTAGATTACCTAATAATATATCAAAAACATACCTTCACTGGTAGATTACCCAATAAAATATATATATATATATATAATTATATATTTAATATATAATATATATAAACCATAAACACAATTATCAACCCGAAGGTCGGTTTGGTAGGTGATGGTAGGGTTCACCCAGTACTAAGCCCGATGGCGTATGAATTTCATACATAATGGTAGGGGGGCCAGTTCCTTTCTCTGTGCCGGTTATGGTTTCCCAGAAAGATCTGGTAACAGAAAATCACACAGCTTGGATTAGAGCTGCAGGCGCCCAGAGAGGCTTGCATGGGAATCGAACCCGGGCCCTCCGGTCAGTAGTCCAACGCTCAATCCCTGGGTCGCGGTAGTCAAAGAATTGCATTTGCTTTGGACAAGTTCTTCCCAGCAGAACAACACTGCTCCAAATATGAGCCGTTAAAAGTTTAAAAAAATTATTTTTGTAGTCAATTATCAGGAGATTAAAAAAAGTATTTCAATTCCCATCGTGTGCTCCACCCAAGAGATGAGCATATTTATTCAATTAGTTTCCAAGTGCGCATATTTTGTTTTTCGAAATGTTAATAATAATTGTAAATAAGCCTGTTAATCATATGCCATATACAACACAGGGAAAAACATCCTCTTTGGAGGTGTATTAAGGGATACAGTGGAGGTAATCATGCCTATCATGTTTTAATATTCTAACGTATGACACAAATTATCTAACCTTACTGATTTAACAACAATAACGTGCTCTGAAATAAAATTTGCCAAATATTATTTCTGAATATGTTTTCATTGCCTCGTTTTATTATTAATGTATTTATTCATCTGGTTTTTTGCTTTACTTAAACGAACATTTAACTTCGGCCAATATATCAATCTTCTTTACATTATATTATGAAATTACAAGACGACTAAATTCTTCCTCGTGATTTTCTCACTAAAATTCGGGGACGATGAGAAAAAATTGAGAAGGTACCCAGCGTTCTAAGGCTTTTAAACTTCACACTGAAATTGATCGCAATACTCTATGAGACAACTTTTTTTGAACGCCTTACAGCCTTCAAACTATTAAAAAACTTCTCGTTCAAGAGGAAGCAGTCATATTTTTTAAGCTAAAAATTGACGGTAAGGGAATGGAGGCATTGGTAGGAGCGGCAGGGGTGGCAAATAGATGGTGCGGGGATTGTGGAGGGGGAGTGGGGGTAAGGACGTCAAGGAAACGGGATAAGGGAGGCAGCGGGATGGGACAGGGGCCTGTCGGTTGACGTTGAAGGGTTCCCGAGGGTGGAGGGGTTCGGCCGAAAACATAGACGGGTGGGCAAAAAGAATTTGGCGAGGCGTGCACGGCGAAGTGGCGTAGCGAGGATTTGGTCGAGTTGGGGGGGGGGGAGGTGTGGGTGGGATAAAAACCGGAGTCGGGCCGATGGTTTTTAGATGGGCTGACGTGGAGTGGGGAGGTGAGGGAGAGGGTTTTGCTGAAGGTACGGAGAGGTCTAAGGTCCAGGCCGATCAGTGGCTGAACGCGAAGGGGATTATGGGTAAGTGGAAAGGGCGGGGGTGGTGTGGGGGTGGGGTTTGCTTCCTGTGGCATTCGCCTCGATGGAAGGGGTGATCTCCAGCGTGTGAAGTTCGGATTCGGAAACCTATGAAGTCCTCCTATTCCTCTCCATCACTCGCCTCGACATCCCCCAGACCGTCCTCAGGGAGTATCCTCAATGTAGCCGGTGAGTCCTCCACTTCGCTCTCCAAAAACTGACCAGAAGTGGATTTGCGGCAGACTAGGAATGACTTACGCACCGTTTCCTGACCCCGAGACGTGAGAGTGGTCGGGGGATGATTTTCGATGGAGGAAGGAAGTGTGTGGGAGGGTGAAGAAGGTGGCGTGTGGGATTGGGTCGGAGCACGGCATGTTCGCTAAGAGGTTTGGTAACCATCGCCCCCGACCCTGTCTCAATAAATATGGCTTATTTGTGCAGTCGTAGCTAATGAGTCCGGGGAGGTAGATTAACACACGGCGTTCGGAGTCTTTGAAGACGGGACTTAAGTCATCCCTGTTACATAGGATGAGGTGATGAAATGGCGCGTAACGCTTCTCGGGGGTGGGAACGTCGGGGTTTTTACTTTTTTGCCATTTTTGAGGTTTATTCATGCGATTTAAGATAAGGCATGCCCTACGTCGATTTTTGCGCATTCCGAAAAAAGGAAATATGCAATCCCAGATTCGGAAGAATTGGTCTTTGGAAGTAACCCCGCGGGTAATTCATGGCTGTCCTTCCTTCAATTCAAGCAGAATATTTCTTGCTGCGTCCACGTTGGTTTTGGCTAAATAGTTCTGTTTTTCCTAATGCTTTATTGGTGGATCTTTTTCACGTATTTAGATTTTTTATTTTTTCCCGGAGAAGGCCGAAAGAACTTCATGTGTTTAAAACCTTGCTTTTAATCGAAGTGGATGATACTTTTGCAATGGTATGCAAAATTAGGGTCCTTATATTTTTAACGTTTTTAGATGAGAAGCAATTCAATTAGTCTAATTAAATAATAAATCTACACCGGCATCTTATATTCAGGATATCAATGTCATAGTTGACGCAGATTGACATTATTATTATAAGGTAATCTACCGTTTAAGGTAGGTTTTTGGATGGACACAACCATCAAATAAACATTTTGTGACTCCCCACCTAGTAAACTAATCTAAATCAGGTCCCTAGTCATCTTCATCTCTGTGCACTTCTTTCCTCCCTTCATCCCGTCCAACATCCCTATCCTGTTCCTGCCCTATCCTCGTTTGCCTAACATTCTCCCCTTTATTACCGTCTTCAACATCCCACTGCTGCTCAACACGCCTTTCATCCATTTTTCCTGCCTCCATAGGATTTCTCTCAACAAACCCCTCTCCTCACCCACCATCTCCAGTACTTCCTTATTTGTTTTCCTTTCGGTCCATTTCACCCTCTCCATTATTACAATGGCATCACGCGTACCTCTCCCCTTTATAAACCCAAACTGATCATTCCCTAAGTAATCATTTGCCGTAGTCTCTATTTTTTTTGATGATCCTGAGACTTTAGCTGCGTGGGAAATCGAACTTATTGTTCTGTATTTCTCACATGATAGCCTAGTCTTTAACTTTTTCGGAATAGAAACTAACACTGATATTACAAAGACTTCTGGTCAGATTCCTTCCTCATAGATGCTGCGAATCAGTTCATTTTGAGACATTTTATCGGTCTTATAGAGACTCCCACATTTTCCTAAACATTTCAGTTGTTCCGTAGGGGTGATGTCTACCCCAATGGCCTCATTTGCTTTCATCTCCCCAATTCCCTTTCTATCTCATTTTCGAGTATGTCTGGATCTAACCTATCTTCGACAATGTCATGTTCCTTTTCAATGTCTAACATTTTTGGCCTAAGGTTGGCATTATATCCTTTTTATTTGTATTTTATTAGAAATAATACATTGCCATATCGCATAATTTTTTCTTGCTGATGCAATAATTTTACTTTTATCATATATTTTAATCTTGAAGGCTTTTTTCAAATAAGCATTCCATCTCTTTGTTAATTAAAAAACTAATATTTTAATAAAAAACTAGTAGTAATCGTTTTGGCTTCATTCACAGAAGTAATTAGTTTTGACTTGTGCTCTCTTGAAGTGCAATTAATCAGCATTGAAATCTCAAAACTCTATTATTCATTCACAGTTTTAATACCAATACAATTGTCGTCATACAAGTGTCTTCTGGTTAATAATACAATCCTCCTCCTCTTGCTGCGCTCAATACTCGTGAAGCCCCAAGGAGTGTATGGCTTCTCAGATAAGACTGTTGCTTAGAAAGTGGAAAGACCCGGATTAAGCTGGAGAGCTACCAAAGGTGGGTTGAGTCTTGAATGTGAAACCCTATAGCCTACTACTCCATTTCGTTATCACTCCTATCCATTATTAAACCATTAATAACCTCTGAAAACATATGTAAATATTAAGTAAAACTGGAATACCAATTATTCTCCCTTTTTATTCGATGTCAAATGATAACTAATAGCCTGAAAAATGACCATGCTACATCAATTGAATTGGAACTAGTCAGAATAATATGAGGGAATGTAGCATGTTACGTCCACATGGCAACAGTAGAGCCTCTGAAGGTCATTGTTTGTGGTTTAAAAGGATGGGTGCATCAGTTTTCAGCCTAACTTCGTATTTCCTAAAATCAGGAGAATTTTTTAAGAGTGAACTAAATAAGTTTAAAAAAAAGGGGATATATTTCTAGTATTTCCCAGTGATAAAACGAATTGTATCTTGCCTAAAGTAAATATATTTTTTTATTAGTTTCCTACATCCAATTTGATTCGTACATTATTGGATTTTTCGTTAAAAGTAATTTATCTAACGGCAGTTGAATGAACTGCAAAATGGCTTTATTTGGATGTCTACGTATATTACCTTATTTTGTCGTGATTTGCAGAAATTTAGCGTGCAGCATAACTGGCAAGTTAGGAGAAATTGAGTTTGGTTTTATTTAGCTCGATGTAAAATCACGTTATTTCAACAGGGCAAATCGAAGATATTCCCGATGGAAGTAAATGAAAAAAGAAATTTAAAGGCTAAAATATTCACAAAGCTCTATGCTTACGCCCAAACTCATTGAAAAGATAATTCCCAAGCTATCATAGGAGTTAAAAATAAAAATATTGGCAAGAGCCTTTTTCCCGTAAAATGGCCCGTGGTAGTCTTCCAATTCGCAGCGGAGTTACGTAAAAAATGTTATATACAGGCACAAGCGCATACGAGGTACCGCAAACAGAGGAAAACTAAATATTTGGCAATAAAATCATGAGGGACACGTCTCGCAATCCCGCGCCGAATGTATTGTTTCAGTAACTAACGTGAGGGGGAGGGGGTGAGAGAGAAAAAATGGCGCATCATTTCTGAGGACAAAGGACGTAAAATGCTACATCAATCATAAGTTCGCGGATAATTCTCGGCGCCACTGGCAGATGGCATCACAGTTGACCATCATGCCTCGAAGAGATGGCGTCACCACCATTGCCCCTCAGCCCCCCTCCCTCCGCGGGATTTAATACTGAAAGAGAATGTCCAATTTCGATTGGGATTCTTGTTTTTTTTATTTTTTTTTGACGAGCGAACACTTTTTATTGGCCGTTGGTGTCAGTTTGGTGCCTCGAGCATCCCCCTTTTTCTCTCCCTTCCCCTGCTAAAACCGCCCTGATATCCCACCCTTCTTTTCACCAGAGTCCCTTTGAGTGGTACACGCCACCAGACCTTCTCCGTGAGCAGTACGTTCAGGGGGTATTAGCATGCTGGTAGTCCGTAGGGTGGGGAGGAGGTGTATGTGTGTGTGTGTGTGCGGGGATGGTTGAATTCTTGTTGCGGCTGTGGGTGTCATGAGATTGGAGGATAGGGGGAGGGTCAAGGAGGGAGACGTGGGGGGTGGGGTTGTGTGTGCTTCGGAATGAGCGGTCACTTTGCTGTCGCCGGGAATCACAAAGGGTATACGGCCACGGGTATTAGGTCAGTCGGCCTTTGCTCTCTTCCGATCATGGTTCGGTTCCGAGAATATCGGGCGCTGCCACCGTATATGCAATTCGGGTTCATCGATTGATTGAATGTGCAGGGAACTTGGAGCGGACCTCCAGCGTCGGTAGTACAATAGTTGGTGGGAGTGTTTTTGTTTTCATTTTGCTTCGTTCGTGATTCCGTCCTCCCTCTCATCTCCCTATAAACTCTGTCCCTCTCCAAATCTACAAAGACAGCTCTGATCCGCGCGCATTTGCAGTTTTTAGGGTCAGATGAATCTTTTTCCTTTTGGTCGATCCCGCCTCTCGATTGTCAGCGACAATGGAGTTAGTCTTTGACATCCGACTGTTTGAATCACATGGTTCGGATGACTATATATGTACACACACACACACACACACACACACACACACACCTTTGGTATGTTAAGCGTGTTTGTCGGATGACTAACTAACTTTCAACCTAAATGAATAAGCAAAAAGATTGCGACTCAAGGGTCCCATCGACTTGCCATGTAAGTTTGTTTGCCTCCGTTGCAGGATGCACTTGGAAATCTTTTATCGTAAATGAAAACGGAATGGCTTGAATAGCTCGCGTAAACATTTTGCATTTAGAACCGAATGCTAAAATTCAATGAGCTAATTTTATTCTAAGTTAAAAGTGCAATTTCTACGATCTGAGATGTTTGGTTTTTTAAAACCTTATTTGAATTAAATCCAAATGATGGACATGTTAAATAAGTTTATTTCGAATATTGAGGGGAGTTTTATAGATCAGAGTTTGAATTTTTCTCAATTGGCGTCGATCAACCTGCAGATATTAAACGGAGGCGTTTCAGGCGTGATATGTTGGAATATCTTGATTAATTAAAAATAGATGTCACCTGATGATGATGTAGTAACATTGAAACCGGTTGCATCAAATTTTATTTTGTGAAAAATTGCTATTTTTAATTAACTGCGGATATTAGTTTGTCTCAGGGACTTGTCTTGATATTTCTTTGAACGAGTGTTTCGATTTTAAGGGCGAAGATTATTGATTGTTAGCGGAAGTGTTATTACTGATTGGTAGCCCTTTCCTGACCATCGAAATACCCTTATCTCCCTTATTACCTGATACTTACAAACCCTACCCCACACCTTTTTAGTAGATTGCGGAGCCTTTCTGTAGATGTAAGACTCAGTTTTAAAGGCCTTGTGTTAGTCGAGAGAGTTATTCAAATCCTTCTGCTCGTACACCTTTATGACGTCCACTATTTCATGCATATAGTATTACTGTGAATATACTAATGCTGGATTCAAGTTTTTAACCACCTTAACCGCGGCTTCGAAAAACACAGAACGGTGCTCATAACTAAATATCTACTTATATGTGATGGCAAATGAGTAATCAGTTGTCTGTTTATCAATATTGAGCAATTTTAATTTTTAATACGACTTTCCGAAGTATTCGCACTATTATTTTCACAAACTATGTTAAGCAAATTTCTTTTATATCAACTTTGGAAAAATAGAAACGAATTAAGGAGGGTTCAGCAGAAATATTTTCATGATATAATAACATTTCTCAAGAGATTCATCCTTAGGTCAGATTTCATCTCACCCGTTTCATATTATCCCAAAATAATTTTATTGAATTAATAAATTACAAGGGCTTGGGCGTTTTTTAATGGTCAAGTGAGACAATCATTCCAATGGTAAAATAAAGTCAAGTGTAAATAGAGGGCGCTCACAGTGAATCGAGGTAAATGTTTGAATAAAATGAATAATAATGTATTTAAAAAAGAAATAGTTTACTTATTCATATATTTATATATATATATATTTGTACTTTTTTACTCTGAGTTTAAGGTAAAATTCCAACAGAAGGAAGTATCAAAATACCACGCCATGTGTGCCTCTATGTGTTCGTTGCAAATACAATTGTAGAAACAGAATTCTAATCGTTTTCTGTTAAACTAGCACACGATCTTATAAATGTAGTTTTTTATTTTACATCGTTTTACTCAAATATTTTTTCAACAATTGTAAAGGTATTACGTGTCGATCTCGTATAAGTGAAATGAGTCGTTATGAAAATAAATCTATATTCTTTTAATAGTTATTTGTGACTCAAGACGAAGTAGACTTTAGTGTGACGTTTCTTTATTTTTTCTATTATAATTCAGATGCTATGGTGTATTTTTAAGTGTACAAAATATGTTGATGAACCTTAGAATTATTTTTAATATTTTTCCATTTGTTACCATAAACCCTAGTATTTTATTTTAAATAAAACCTATGAAATCCTGAATTTGTTGAGTAAAATTAATGTACCTGATGCCTCTTAGGGCAGGCCGGGCCTGATTTATGCTTTACATGAAAATGTAAGAGCTTGAAGGCGCCGTTATGAAGCTATCGGCTTGCCGAGCTTTGGCGTAAAGGGCGCCCTTTACATCGACTTGAGAACTCAGTGGCCGAGTAATGTAGTAAACTGCTAACCGATGGACCCTGGGTTAAAACTCGGGTAGTGATTTTGGACACCCCCTAATCCCACCCAATATGCGTGCTTTTACGGCCTTCGGAGTAGTTAGGGAAGGAGGGAGCGGCTACGAGCTCCCCCGCCTAACCTTCTGGCATCTTCAATATTTTGTATCATATGGTCATAGGGTGCGGTGAACTCCACCCCAACTTCCCAAAGCCCGTATCAAATATAGAGCTACCAATGTCCTTACCTTGCACGGCTCTACGACCTTTTCAATTCCTTTTATCAGACACCAAGCTGCTAGACATCCGTTCCCTTGCGGGCACCAAGGTCCTTATCCTTCTCGTAGTATATCGAACTTCATATTCGACCTCTTACAGGTATTCTAATTTTCTTTAGACTGAAAAATGCCGTACGGCATTTTTCTTAAAGAGTAACTTTGCAAATTATTTTCATCAATCCATTAAGTAAGGTATTTCAGATTCAAAGGAACCTGGGAATCATAGGTATTCAACTTTAGTCGAAATATCATTTTCAGAAGTTTAATTCTCCCCAGAGGACTACATTTTTTGTTACTTCTTTGTAAACGAAATGACAAGCTCTTTGCATTAACAAATACTAGCCACATGGATTGAAAATGAAGGTCAAAAGCAACATAAATTTTGGCTTAGGTCATTGAAGGTAAATGTTGAATTTTGGCTTTCAAATATTTTTCCGAAATCCTTAAGTACGGAATGTAAAGAGGATGGAAAATGTAAGTTTTCGAACAATTACTTTTGTTTGTATTTCCATGGAAGTGATGGAATATAAAAATTAAATGTCATACTCTGTGCGCGTTTTTAGGTGTACTTCTACTTCTCCTTTATTCCCCGCAAGCTGCCGCAGGGGCGTGTGGCGGGGGGTGTTAGGGCACCACCCGTATATAAAAAAGAACATGCAAAAGCCACAATTTGATACAGTGATACAAAACATTAAAAGTCGTACTTTCATGCAAAAACCATTACACCCCACGCACATGCAACACACAAACTACCAACAAACATACCCATTCACCTATATTTAAACCTAATATCTTGCAATGTTTAATTTTGTTCCGACTTTTAAATTAATTTTTTTAAATATTTCTAGAGGGACGTTGGTTTATTACTATTATGATTTCTGATTATTCTGAGAAAGAATATTTGAATCTATCTGTATTGGAATCTCTCTTATTTTATCCTTGTGGTTTGATCTACCTAAGTAGTGTGGGACCGTTATAATTCCTTTGGTGTCGTGACTAAACTCGTTGGTTCTGAACCTTTCTAAAAGTGCAAGTCTCGCTTGCTCTCTTCATATTTCTAGTGGCTCCCAGCCTAAATCCTCTAAGAGATGTATCACACGTGTGTTCTTATTGTAAAAGTTTTTATTGAATCTGGCGGATTTTTTCTGGACTTTATCTAATTCTTTTTGCCAAATTTGCTCCCAAGGATCCCAAATACTTGAGGCGTATTCCAAATAGGTCAATAGGTGCAAAGTGCATTCTTTAACCATTCGAACAAAATAAAACAAATGAGAATAGGGTAAGTAATAGTGGCTTTAGAAGGTAGTGCTTATAGTTTCAGGGTAGTGCTAATGAAAGAGAAAAATAAATGAACTAGATGAAATGACATAGTAGGTTGGAGGTAAAAGATAAATTTATGCCTCGTCTAATTTCTTTATTGAATTAAAATTTGAACATTTATAACTTATTTGATTGTTTATTTTGTAAGAGTGAATATTATATGGTTTTGAGAATTTGATTCGGAGAAAAATTAAAGAAAGAACCTGGGTGGAAAATAAAACAAATAAAATAAAGTGTTATGGATATTAAGAAGGGAGAGGATGTTGATAGGGACAACTCGAACAAGGCGGAAATTGGTTGACGGAGAAAAAATGATGGGATGATGTAGATGATTATAGAATCAAGGGTATTTGGCTATCGGTGATGATAGCGAAGATTGATCGACATTTTGGACAATAGTAGATGAGAGGATACATGAGAGCTGGACAAGTGAATTGGGTAGAACGAAATCTGATTATTTATTCTAGAAGTTAATTAGTAATCCTTGAAAATTTTAAAGTGTCCAACCGTTCCAAACCATCAACTGCGTAGTAGATGGCCTAGATTAAGTAATTGTGGATATAATCTATTGAAAATCAAAATTTATATGCTACCTAAAATATCACATAATTAAATTTGTTGAAATGCTTCAGTTAACGTTTTTCTTATTGAATGAGTTTTATTATTTGAGGATTATGTAAAATTATGATAAAGAAGAATACGACACTACTACTACTACCTACTTATACCAGCGTTTCCATCTCTTTCATTACTGCGCAAACTACGAAATTCACATATATTTCGGTAATGACTAATAAAATATACGTTCATTAATTATTATAATCCATTATATTCTCATTAATGCAATGAAAAAATTCAAGAGTATTCCTTCCCCAGATATACTAAACGGATATATTTAATCCCAAAAATCTAATTATTTATATTGGAATTCAAAGTTTTAACAACATTTAGCATTACGAACTTCTGCACGAGCAAACCTATATTTTATGTTTTTTTGTTTTTAAAGGGATATTTCCTCTAAAATACCAAAGCAGTCAACCCGATGGTGAGTTTGATAGGTCACCCAATGCTAATTCCAATGGCATGTGGAGTTTATGCATCAGGGGGAGATAGGGGTTCCTTTTTCTATGCGTCTGTGGTTTACCAGGAAGAATTGAAACCTGAAAATCACACAGTTTTGGTGAAATTGAGAGTGCCCAGAGGTTCACTTAAAATCAAACCAACACCCTCCAATCTGAATCCAAACGCTCTAACCTCTATCCTAGTACATCTGCCATTTCCCCAGAGTGAAGCGTATTTTTAACTTTAAGAATATACTACCCATGTTTTAATATAGAATATTTTTAAGTGAACAACTACGACATTCATATGTGACCATTAACTGCTCTTTGAAAATCATTACGATGACGGTGATTTAAATTGGTTTTAATATTCTGTGAGGGATATATGTTAAGTTTCACATTCATTTTAGTCTTTTAGCAGCTGAAAACTGAAAATAATTCAAAGGCCATGTCTTTAGACGAATCTCTTCCCAATATTAGGAATATACATTAATAACGTTTGCTTTCATAGCATTAACGTAAAGTTTCCCACGTTTTGGAAATTGCTTGAAATTTATCTACAAGAGTATACTTTTAATATGATTTTACGCAGGAAAACTCTTAAAACTCAAAAAAAATATTGCAAGCTGGGGGAGGAAAAACTAGGCCATTAGGATTGCTTTAAGAAATTGTTGGAGAGCGTACTGCAATGTAATTTATCCTGTGTTCACCCTCATGTTAATTTATTACGAGCAACCCGCTGTACACGTATAATAATTATTATTCTACATAAGTATATACTCAGTCGTGTTGCATAGTATTAATTTATACACTCGTATCATCAAGTACACGTAATATAATTTTATTTTGAGATGAAACTGAGAAATTTTTTCAAACTATACTGGAATAAATAATTTCAACCCGCGGATGTGAGGACTATTTCTGCGATTTCAGCTCTAAAAATTGTTGTTTAGACAATTGACAACTCTAATCGGTGTCATACGTGTGATCGTCTGAAAATGAATTTCTTACCTGATGTCACAGTTACTGCTGCTCTAAGTGGCACGCATGTCCCTAATTTATTATGCTGTGTACCTCGTTGATGGTGAACATTATTCACTTTCACTCGCCGCAGGAGGTCTTGATAACGGCATAACCACGGTAGACCTCTTCCCGTGGGAGCTCTTGGAGGTTGTTTGACCCCGAGGATCCCTCACACTCCCAGTGAGATCCAACCCAGCGATTTCATTCCGTACATTACGTGTGGCCGAGATGCCCTGAGCATATATGCATACTCTCCAATGTCGTTGGTCGTCACACTGTCTCTGACCGGAATTAACTCTTTTTGATAATATCTCATCGCAGGACAGTAATACGGACAACATCACCCGTGTCTATATTGCATGATACATGATATTTCGAAGGAGGATAGGGCACTTGAACTAATATAGTAATTTCAGATCGGCTGTTGGCATAAAGTCTATCCCCTGGAATCTCAATGTGTACTGGGACTTATATAGTACAATTACTATTATTGTATCTGGATGCATGAGTATGAGTACAAGAAAAGGGGAGTAGTATGTTTTTTGGTCATAAATCTTTGATATTCACGTTTTTATCACAGTTTAAAATTCCATTTCTGGATGGGTGGTTTATTTGTTATATTTAAAATAATATGATCTAAAATCGCCAGAGTGATTCAATTGGTATCGATAGCTCTTTTACCATTTTGGCATACATTGTACCCGTACGTATTTGATGGTTTCGTCCACACAAAATCAACAATTAATCAACTTCCGAATACATTATTTTTCCAAACTACCCTTACCGGCTTTTTTTCCTACTTTTAAGTACTCGACATTTTATATTTGTAAGTAGAATCGCAGTGATGATAAATTCAGAATTGGGGATATGATAAATTTTACTAAAATTCTGCAAATCTCACATTAATGATCATGCATCATTAAACTACTTAAAGAATAATAAAATTACAGCTATCAAGAATATGTTTTCAGCTCTAATTTGTAATGTTCAAGTTCACTTTTCATCATTGGGACCAAATGGTCCCAAAAACTGTTTTAAGAGTCTCCATTTATCGTTTCATTTTGATTGAGTGTCAATATAAATCCATGTCTCATCCCATTCTACGCACATCTCTTTGGATGGCTTTTAAAATGCAATTTGATTTGCTTAAAAATTGAATTTACTATTTCTTCAAATCATACGTAATAGCCATATCTATTTAAAAGATAAATTGATAACGGAAAATATAATACTTTGTTCGGCCACAAATGTTTTATTATTCACGACCTAGGTTTCGGCTTAGAAAGTCATAGTCAGTCCTGATGATGACTTTGTTAGTCGAAACCTAGGTCATGCATTATAAAATATACGTGGATGAACGAATTATTTTCTTTTCCGATATGAATCGCTTCCACAAAGTGACACCTCAACCATTCTATTAACAAATAGATAACTAAATTACCTGAACTAAAGTATCTCATTTGTTGACGTTATTAGGAGAGGACTATAGTATTCCAAGAATTGAACATTTTTTCATAGCTCTTTTCTTTGGGTGCGTTCGACTATTCATCGGAATAAGTCAATGACTGTCATAATGCTAAGTGCTGTCAATTATGCGTTATGTGAATGCAAGCAACTTTATCGCGTCAATCAACTCTTTCTTAGCTTCAACCAGCCGTGTATAGAATACCTCACATTCCCATTTTGTGTGCCATTCACCCTACCTACGTTAATAACATCTAGATCGTCCAAACAGAGACAAACTCGACAGCTTAATTCAACATTTGGTGAATTATTATGGTGGATACTTGTAGCACGTAGTTCAGCTGTTTCCCCTTGGTAAGCAAACCATTTAAAACTCATCATAATGCATGACAATTTTTTTCTCATATTAGGCAGCCCATCTTACAATAGCCCATGGAAACATTCCTTTCAAGAAATGTAGACATTCTCTTTTTTCGCTTAACAGCTGGGCAGACAATGTGTACATAGTCTGCCTACAACGTTTCCATTTATCGGAGTTTAACCACCCACGGATTACCACTAATTTTTGAGCGGCTTCCTGTTAATTATTTTAACTAAGCAAATTCTGAAATATTTTTTTGCAATGAACCAATAAAAAAGCTTAATTTTGATCATGCTTCTTAGTTTCCTTATTAGACTCTTGATGTAAAACAGAATTTCCTGTAGGTTGAAAATAATGTATTCACTATAATATTAATAATGCGGTTCAAAATCTTACAGTATATGTATATATATATATATATATATATATATGAATATATATATATATGAATATATATATGAATATATATATATATATATATATATATGAATATATATATGTATATATTTTTTTTTTAGGTAATCTACCGGTTAAGGTAGGTTTTTGGATGGACCCAACTATCAAATAAACATTTTGTGACTCCTCACCTAGCAAACTAATCTATATCAGGTCCCTCTTCATCTCGGTGTACTTCTTTCCTCCCTTCATCTCGTCCAACATCCCTATCCTGTTCCTACCCTTACCTCGCTTGCCCAACATTCTTCCCTCTATTACCCTCTTCAACATTCCACTACCGCTCAATACGCCCTTCATCCATTTTTCCTGCCTCCATAGGATTTCTCTCAACAAACCCCTCTCCTCCCCCACCATTTCTAGTACTTCCTCATTTGTTTTCCTTTCGGTCCATTTCACCTTTTCCATTCTTCTCCACACCCACATTTCAAAAGCCTCCAATCTACGTCTATCCTCCTGCTTCAGCGACCACGTTTCCGCGCCGTACATAGCTACGCTCCATATCAGAGTTTTTACGAGTCTTGTCTTAACATCCCTACTCAACGTCCCCGTCATCAACTCCCTCCTCCTTGAGAAAGCCTCCTTGCCTAGCGCAATTCTTCTCCTTACGTCCCTACCACTTTGACCGTGTTGGTCCAAAACACTTCCGAGATATGTAAACTGTTCTACCTGCTCTTTTTTTTCCCCGCCTATTTTAATATTTAGCTTAGCCTTTTTCTTTCTGGAAAATCGCATAACCTTTGTTTTATTAATATTTATTCTCATCCCATATTTATCGCACTGAACCTCCAATTCACTCAACAATGCTTGCAACCCCTTGGCTGACTGAGCAACTAATGCTTGGTCATCAGCAAACCTAACCGATTTTACGAATTCCCCTCCGACTTTCATTCCTACCTCCAGTTCTTCCCATGCCTCTTTAATCATTTCCTCTACATATACGTTGAACAGTACCGGTGACAATGGGCAACCCTGCCTTACACTTCTTCCTAACACTGCCCATCCGGACTCTCCGTTCCCCACTCGCACCTGAGCAGTCTGAGACATGTACAGGTTGCGGATCAGTCTCCTGTCCCTCCAATCCATTCCTATTTTCTGTAATACACGCATTAATTTTTCCCAATTCACTCTATCAAACGCTTTTTCGAAATCTACAAAACAGGCAAAAACGTCCTGATTGTATTCTAAATTCCTCTCGACTAGTGATCTCATTACTGCAATGGCATCACGCGTACCTCTTCTTTTCTTATACCCAAACTGATCATCCCCTAAGTAATCATTTGCCTTACTCTCTATCCTTTTGTTGATGATCCTGAGAATAACTTTAGCTGCGTATATATGTATATATATATATATATATATATATATATATATATATATATATATATATATATATATCTATATATATATATATATATATACATATATACGCAGCTAAAGTTATTCTCAGGATCATCAACAAAAGGATAGAGAGTAAGGCAAATGATTACTTAGGGGATGATCAGTTTGGGTATAAGAAAAGAAGAGGTACGCGTGATGCCATTGCAGTAATGAGATCACTAGTCGAGAGGAATTTAGAATTTTGTTGAGTGAATTGGAGGTTCAGTGCGATAAATATGGGATGAGAATCAATATTAATAAAACAAAAGTTATGCGATTTTCCAGAAAGAAAAAGGCTAAGCTAAATATTAAAATAGGCGGGGAAAGAATAGAGCAGGTAGAGCAGTTTACATATCTCGGAAGTGTTTTGGACCAATACGGTCAAAGTGGTAGGGACGTAAGGAGAAGAATTGCGCTAGGCAAGGAGGCTTTCTCAAGGAGGAGGGAGTTGATGACGGGGACGTTGAGTAGGGATGTTAAGACAAGACTCGTAAAAACTCTGATATGGAGCGTAGCTATGTACGGCGCGGAAACGTGGTCGCTGAAGCAGGAGGATAGACGTAGATTGGAGGCTTTTGAAATGTGGGTGTGGAGAAGAATGGAGAAGGTGAAATGGACCGAAAGGAAAACAAATGAGGAGGTACTGGAAATGGTGGGGGAGGAGAGGGGTTTGTTGAGAGAAATCCTATGGAGGCAGGAAAAATGGATGAAAGGCGTATTGAGCGGTAGTGGAATGTTGAAGAGGGTAATAGAGGGGAGAATGTTGGGCAAGCGAGGTAAGGGTAGGAACAGGATAGGGATGTTGGACGGGATGAAGGGAGGAAAGAAGTACACCGAGATGAAGAGGGACCTGATATAGATTAGTTTGCTAGGTGGGGAGTCACAAAATGTTTATTTGATAGTTGTGTCCATCCAAAAACCTACCTTAACCGGTAGATTACCTAATAATAATATATATATATACAAACATAATATTCATTAGAAAGCTGCCTATCATATGATAGAGTTAAAGTTTAAAAAGTACATGCCCCATGGGAGTCAAATATTAATATGCCCCTTGATATTTTAAGGAAAATTCGTTTTTCGACATTCAGTTATTGCATCCAATTAAAATTCCTTTTTTTTTTTTTAAATTTCCCTTCTTTTAAATTTATACCATAACATCAATGAAAAATGCCGGAATTTAATGCTGAATTTTTAGGAATGGACTGCGATTAATTTCCTTTTTCCCTTGTTCAATATATTGGTATTATGACTTAGGTTTGTTAATAATGTGATGAAATATATTATTTCAAATTTTGTTCAATGCGGTTAGATTACGGAAAAATTCTCAGCGTGGATGACAGTGCACTGAAACTTGACGTAATTAACTAGTTTGATAAATAAAACAGTTTCTGGCGTAACTTGGTGGAAAATCTTCATACTGACTTTTAATAATCAAACCACTTTGCTTTTCCACATAAACTTTTTATTTTTTACAACTTTTTAAAAATTAAAAAGTTTATGTGGAAAAGTAAAGAGGTTTGATTATTAAAAGTCAGTAACTAGTTTGATGTATTATTTTTTTTTTAATTTTATTGAATTACTTTTCATGCATCTAATTAGTTCTATTAAAATGGTACCTAAAGTCACTAAGCATCGTGAATGCATAGCGCAGGGTAAGTGCTCTCAGGGAAATTGATATTCATTTTATAAAAATTTATTGTCTTTTCCATTTTAAAATTATTATGCCTTTAGTTCTTTTACATAGTTTTCATGACATTTCTGTTAACCTGTTAAAAAAGACTATTTTCAACCTTAATTAGTTTAACAGTTGTAGTTGTGAATCAAACTCATATGGTAGGGAGCATTTTATTTAAAAAAACATATTTAGCTAAAGAAAGATATTTCCTCCAGCACTTTTCAGTTTCCCGAAAACTATGTTAATTACAAGTCAGGAGTGATAGTTACTATATATCTGTATTTATTTCTTCATTATTTCCATTTTTTCGGCTACGAGATAATTTCTGTTTTTGGTGGATTTTTCCACAATCAACCGGATACCTACTCTCATTCAGTTCTTTTTATAAATATAATTACCATGGCGACGAAGAAATAGCCATCTTCATCTACATTTATGCCATTTTTTTCATATTATACCAAATTAAAAAACCCAATTTCTATTACTGCTGTATATAGTATTTTTTTCGATATGAACATAGATTTTAGATCATACCATACAGATAAAGAGGGCTAATAGTGGCATTAAAGAAATCATTTCTCTTCGAAGATTGAGCTACTCGTATTCAAAGAAAATAGTGTTATTTTTTTCAATTTAAACGGTGGCAGAACCACCTTAATAATAAGGCTGTTTCAATAAACTGTGATATCATTGCATTGGCTAAATGCAATGAAAATAAGTGACATCTACTTTTTCAATTCTTACGTTTACTTACGTTTTATTTGTCACCAGGTCATGTAACGTTTACCATTTTTTTGTGCCATCATTGAGACTAGTCACGTGATAATTAATGCATTATTTTGTTGTTTTAAATGTAAATTAACGCGGACGTATGTTGCACGACTTCCTTTCTATCCGGATAAAAGAGACTTTCGATAGGTTACTTGGAAATTAAAATACCATTGGCATAATAAAATAAGATTTTCCGTAATTTATGCGTCAAATAAAATCTGAACTTCTCCTCATAGCATCTCAAGGATTGAAGCTATCTAATAAATTGCCGATCGTGACACACGCTTTGTAATTTCAAAAATGGAGTCACCTCGAGGAACACCCATCACCTGGCGGTCAGTCATCGTCTTGACGTTTAAACAATGGGTACGGGGTTGGGGCAGTTAGGTGGGAGCTTAGGGAGCACCTAGTGGGCGGAGTTGTCTGCCCGGGGGAGGGAGAAGTGTGAGGGAGAATACCCATCTCCCTCAGACCACCTGAAAAGAGTCGCCAGGGGGGGAGTCCCTTAAGGGCACGCGGGAGAGAGAGGGTGTGAGTGTGTGTAGGCGGTCGGGTAAGGGGTGCGGGACGGGGTGGATAATGAGTGGCCCTGGGTTCGTGACGGAGAGAGGGAGGTCCAAAGGCTTCTCTCTCAGCGGGTGGGCGGGAGGGAGCGGGGGGAGGTGACCGTGTCATGCGCACACGAGTCGCGGCGCAAAGCGGGCCCGACGTAAACCTCCCCCCCGCCCCACCCACGCTCCTCTCAACCGGCATCCCCTATTTCCCCCCCCGTCCGCCCTCGAAACCCTCCTCACACGGCCTGGAGGAACGATGCGATGGTTCGAGTGAGGCTTCGCCGCCGCCTGAGAGGGGCAATCGATTTGTTGAGTGGCGGAGGGAAGGAGTCGCGGGTGTGGCGGAGGGATCTGCGGGGGAGGGAGGTCGCGGAATAAAGAATGGGAGATAAAAATGGGGGTTAGGGGGGGGAGGGGGAAAGAGGGCGTGGAACGTTAGGGGACGGTGGGGATGGGGGAAACCCGCGTGTGTGTGGGAGGGGGTGGGCGATTTAGTCGTTCGGGTGGAGGAGAAGGGTCGAAACGTGAGTGAAGGGTGAGGGAAAGGCGGAATGGAAAGGGGGTTTGGGGTCAGTGTTCGGTGGAGAATGAAAGGATGTCGGAGGTAAATACTGGGATGAAGTGTTCTTGGGTGCCGGGATGAAGTATAATACACGGGTATGCACAAATAATATTAATATATGCAGTACGACCTTTGTATTTGGGTATCCAAATCGGAGTGGTCAAGGACAAGAGTAATGAAATGTTGTTTTTTCCCGATATTGTTACCTGAAATTATGTTCATATCATGTTAACATGGTCGCGATACTCCAAGGGGTAAAGCGTTGGACTACTGACCGGAGGGTCCCAGGTTCGTTTCCCGGGCAAGGCACTCTGGGCACCTGCAGCTCCACCCAAGCTATGTGATTTTCCGGGTACCAGATCTTCCTGAGAAACCATACCCAGCACAGGGAAAGGAACTGGCCCCCCTACCCTGATGTGTGAATTTCACACGCCGTCGGGCTTAGTACTGGGTGAACTCTACCATCACCTACCCAACCGACCTTCGAGTTGAATATTATGTTTGTTCTTATCATGTAATATTTTTTATTATTTTCCTCAATACACCATTATTTTTATCCCAGTTCATAATATCAACATGAATTGGAGTAGTAATAATTCAGTTCTTTTTTCAGGAAATATTCTTAGAATATTCGTAGCAGTCTGGAACACATTTCTTTTGCCTACAATTAATCTAAAAGCTTCTTATACTGCTGTTATTACAGGGAATATTGTTTGTCTACCTATGAATTTTGGGTTCTCGATTGGCGCAACCTATACAGCATTACTATTTGTTAATATTTTAAAAAGTTGGTGAACCCAGAAATAAGGGCAAAAAATTCGGAAATTTAAAAAAAATCAGAATGCTAAATTGTAAATTTTTCAATAATGTTGAATAATGTTCTTCGACTTTCCACACTTGGCATTGATTGTCTGTATATAAAAAATATTCTTTATCTGTGTTCGTCTTTGCCTGAGAGTGTTTTCAAAAATGTATTTTAATTTGCGTAAAGCTTTTTAATATGTCTTGATGAGAGAACGATTACCTCCGATTTGAAAAGGAATATCAGGTAACTGGAACAGGTTTTTGAATACTAATAACTCGAAGCAATCCTTTAATAAAATATGACAAAATGCTGATTTGAAGTTTACGTCTGCTGAAGTCATTTTTACACCTGTCTGTTGGCTTATTGGAGGAAATGAGCCAGAAGTGATGGAAAGAAGATTTGCTCTGGCATACGAGATCTGTACATGAAGCACCAAATAAGTACGTCATTTCCTGCCGACGATTGGCTGGAGTTGAAGGGCTTTCCCCTCGCCACTCAAGCTGATGGCGGACTGTTATGGAAAAACCTTGTTTAGATCCTCGAAAAACGAAAAGGAGCAGGCTAAATAAAAGGCGATCTAGACTGCCCAACCATGTGATTCCTTCAAAACATGCTATCACTTATTGAGTGCGAGGTCAATTAGGACTCCTTTGTTAAGAATGCGAGATAAAGCACGTGATAAATAACGATATGTGTATTTCCATGCGATTTAAATTGAAATTATTAGTAGGGAGCAAATTGATCATTTTGAGTCCGACAACTTTTTTAGATAGTAATTAAATTGGTTTATGAAATTATTACTTCATTTATATTTCATTTTGAAATTTTATTGAAAAAATAAACCTTGCTGACGACGTAAAGCAGTTGTAATTTTAAATGTAGGAATCCGACTCTGTTTCAGAGAGATATTAAACGTAAAACATGTGCAGCATTAAAAGTTTGGGGTGTGCGTGTATATTCTCAGATACATGCATTTTTTGAATACGCCCTCTAAGACTACAACTGAGGTTGAGAATGAAAAATATCGCCATAATTTTTCAACAGTTTCAAAATTTGTATTTTGAATTAGTAGTACAATTAGCGCATCTACTCTAGATTACAAATTTTCTGACTACAATGGAACAATAGGGCAACTCTGATGTACATAGAAGTACCAGGTTACGGACTTTAGATTTAATACTGCTATAAAGAGTCCATAAATGTAACGTGCTTTGCAAGAAATAATCGTTTTATTTTAAGCACCAGCATCGCTGGAAATCCTGCGTAATTAGTGCAAAAATGACCTTATCATCCGAGGAACAAAGAGACCCAAGACAATTACCAAACTAAAATCACGCAATTAACTTCGGGGCCTTTGATAGTGAGGCAAGGCAATATTCACGTTCCTTTACCGCTGTCCGGAAGTATTCTTTTATTCAAACCCTTTCTCGCCTCGATAATGAGGCCGCATTCGTATCACCGGTGAATTTTATCTGGCCGATCAGATGAATAGGGGACGGGTGATAGGTAATTATGATAAAAAGGAATTGATGGAGCATTTCATAATATATTTAAATATAAACAAATTCTAGTTGCAAATAGATAGTTGTGGTAGATTGTTTAAATATTTATACATCAATAGATTAACTTGCAATCTATCTCAGGGATGTGTGGCAGGGGGTGTTTGGTCAACAACCATAGTACATCTAATAAATGATACAGTTTCAGGCGTAAATGGTGGAAATCCTTCATGATGTAAGAAGACACTTTGCTTTTTAAAATAGAATTTTTTTTATTGCGACGTAAGTTTTGCTAAAGCGTAACACCTTCAGGTTACGCTGAACGATGTTACGTCGTAATGACACCTAAGTCATAATAAAAACAAATTCTATGCGGAAATGCAAAGTGTCATCTTTCATTATAATAAATCTACTCCAATCCTTCCACAAACTCATGGCCCGTTATCTACCGAAAGGGCAAGCGGAAGGGGGGCTAAATACATCAATTATGCAATTTTCGTGGTGTGAATTGCAGTTTTGTACTTCTACTAATTACTCTAGGGATGACTAAGAAGAGAAATAAGGAAACCCGTTAAAATGGGTAAGTTGACATGAATGCTGTCACCAACTATCAGGTAACATTCTACTCATACAGAAGAGGCAATTAACAAATTAATTAGATCTACACATTTATTTACGTGACATCCCACCACCCGGCGCGTGGTAAGGGACGTTTGGATTTCAGTCATCAAGTGAGTTGAGGAGGAATGTAACTTGTATGTTCGTAATATGTTCGCAAGATCTTATCTATTTCCGTCTTAGTGTATCCTCCTCGAGTTGCTGTCGCAAATAATGCTTAGGAAAAACTAATGCTTCAATCTAACCCTACAGCGGTTTATTTCTCTCTTTGCTTCAATTTCATAACGTTCATAAGAGTTGTAGGGTGATACAAGGGTGGTATAAAAAGGATTGGCGAAAATTTTTTCCTGACGTATACTTGAACTTCGGAATTCAGGCCATCAGTTAAGTGTGCGCATAACCACAGATCGTAATGGCATTGATAAGATGACAGTGTACACCATTATCACGGAATATTTGGCGATGCGAAAGATCTACTCTAAACTCGTCCAGTAGGTCTTCATAGATGACCAAAAGCAGAGTCGAGTGTCTGCTTACGAATATCTTCTGTAAAGCGTTGAAGAAGACCCCCAACCCCCTTACAGTCTCGACCTGGCACCAGTAGACTACTGCCTATTCCCAAAAGTGAAATCCTACCTCAAGGAACTATACTATGGGACCATAAACGCTTTCATAGAAACTTGCGCGCGTACCCTTAAGGACTTTCCGGAACCCGGCTGCCAGGTAGTCTTCTAGCCGTAGAACAGCTGCTTTTAAAAGTGTATTGAAGCTCAAGGGATGTCCTTAGAAGAATTTCAAGGCATTATAGCAATACCTAAAATTAATCTATTTTTCGAAAAATTTCCCGATACTTTTTGTACGATCAATGCATGCCAGATTGAGTACAATAAGCAACAGTAGAACCAGATGGTTTGGGCTCATCTTGAGACCCATTGAGTTTAATTAGAAACATAATTTTGTAGACACGAGGAAGAAAATTTAAAGAAATGATAAAATGGACAGATATATAGACTAAGTTTGTATACGCTGAATTCAAATCCTCACAGGGCCTTTAATGCCGTCGTTAGCTTCTGTAAAAATTAGAAAAAAGAAGTAAAAGGAACTTGCAGTTAATTTCCGATTTCATATATTGATTATCATTTCATCATAAGAATGGGTTGGAAATTTAATGCTTGAATAACTAAGGTCATAAAAACTTCGGATATCTATGTAATAATATGTGTGCAAGTACACCTGAGCAAGATTCTAACAAAGATTGCGTCTAAGGAAAAAACTAGCAGTGGATGGTCAAATGTTTTACACTGCCCGGGACTACGTGAAGGAAAGTATTGGATAGTAACTGGTCTTCCCTTTTGTGAAACCCATATGTTTCACATCGTATTGCACGACTCCCCGAGGGGAGGTCTCCCTGCGCTTTTCCGCCCTGCGCCCAATAGGACGTTTCGCATCAGCCCAGGAGTGAAAATCACCTCCTTTGGGATTGAATCCCAGACCGTCGGGGAAGGAGACGAATCCGCTACAGTTCCCTTCTCACCCAAGGGATGTATGCAGGAGGACGAAATAAGATTCGAGTTCGAAATTGAAAAGGATTGGGGAAAGGAAGGACAAGAGAAGTAAGAAGGATAGAGGGAAGGAAGGAAGGAAGAAAGACACGTTTTCGAGATGGAGAGTGCTAGCGAACCGAGCAAACTGGAAAGGTGGTGATGGATTGAAATAACGAAGTATTCCCAAACAATCATTTATGAATGCGGGAATATATTTATCTAATTCTATCAACAGTGTTATAGTTGAAGAAATGGTGATTTAACAGTCCAGCTTTAGCCATAAATGTTATATGTTGGAAGATGAATTTCTAGCTTTAGTTGAATAGAAAATTCTTTAAAAAATATTCAAAATATTCTCTCATGCTCTACGAGCTCTTTTTACTAGTTAGTTGCATAGTAATATCAAATTACGAATTCTAGCAAGGAATGTATTAATACCCTCTCCCTAATTTATCTTCATTGATCTTCACTGAATTGTTATTACCATGGCAATAAACAAATCACTGTGATTCATCATGTTTGTTAACCTTAGTTACCGTATTTGCGTCGATGAAATCGACGTGCTTCAGCTAAATTTTAACTCGATTATCTACCCTCGTTTTTTTAGTTACGGCTATTTAATGTAATTCTGTTTTTTCCCGCTGCGACTATGTTTGTTCGTAAAAGAGATGAAATGTGGTTATATCGGGAGCATTTATCGAATGTTCTGCGTTTTGATTTTTAACGGTAAAAACTTATGAAGATTGATAGAGTCAATATAATAATGTGATGAAAAAAATATTACATATTCTAAATGCTATAAGCATATCAAAATCGAATGATTTTTGGATGACCTTCTCGGTAGGAATGGCCACAAAACAGTTATTTCCGCTATATAAAGAGCATTGTTTAATACTTTTGAACCAAATTTCTTAGAAAGGTAGAGATGTTAAAATGGAAAGGAATTCTACCAACATAAAATACTTCATCATTACCTAACGAGATAAAGGCATTGCTCTTGTAATAAACGAGAGATTCGTCTCATGAAAATTACATACGAGTTCATGAGTGTATAAGGGCATTTTGTCCCTTATCTGTTCTTCTTGTGTATATATGTACGTTCATTGTAAGAGTGACCGTTGCCACCAGGTCAATTGCCTAGTTGCAACGAGGTTTATATAATAATAATGCGAGTACTTAAAGTCCATAGTGAAGTATGAGGGTTTTTGATAGGTACCTGCGAAGTATAACAAAATAGCCTATTACTGCAAATATTGGAAACAAGAATAAAGTCATTATGAAAATGAATGTAGTAGTTCGCCATGAAATGTAAGTGCTCACATAAACTCATACGTGATTTTCAAAGTACAAATATCTCTTTGACTAGGCTTTATTTTGGATGGAAAAGGGATGCAATACAAATACTATATGGAGTAAGAATGACGTGAAAGATGTCACCTTGTCTGAATGAATATTCGCCTCCGGGTCAATATTGATATGCTTCCTCGAGTCTCGCGTTATTTCTTGTAAATCCTCGTTTCTTCTTTTATCAGATATTTGCCATAATTTCCGCACTATATGCGCTGCAGACAAAAGCATGGATGGAAATGCCTGACGGCTTGGCTCCTATATCCTTGAGTTTCTCCATGAAAAAGAGTTGCCGGTTGTATTAGGATTTCGTAAGATTAATAATAGGGGGAAGATGGATGAATAAGAGTGAATTTTTAAGATGACACACGTTCAACAATCCACCTGTTTCTTTGCTGATATAGTCTCCTGAGCCTGAGCAGAAGACCACTGCAGAAGTACTGAGCTAATAAGGTTGTGAATCACCCTCGGAAAAGCTCATGCAGAGGTAGGCATTTAAAAGTGAAATATTTTCTTGCGGCTCGGATGGGGAGGGTAAGGTTTTAAGTCTCTGGTGGTGGTAGGACTGGACCGCGGGATGTTATGGGGTTTATGGTGGGGCTGGCAATGAGACTGTTGGTGACTCGGTGTCTTACTCTCCTTATAGAGCGAACAAAAGGCTTTAGGGTTGTATCCACTCCTGTTATAGGAGGAGTTACAGGAAGTGATAGCGTCCGCCGAAATTTAGAGTGGTTGATTCTAACACGGATTCCTTAATCTTCGGCTGAGTGGTTTACTAATTGTACTGATTTGGCTTTTAATAGTTTTGTAGAAATATATTACGAATAATTACCGTTCATAAATTGCAACAACGGTCTTATTTATTTTGTTGACCTTTCTGCCTATGAATATATTGTTCCCTAACCACAATTGTGTGCATATCAGCGACTGTTCCGAAATGTATCGCAATTTATTAGAACTTAACACTATAGTCTAATGGCAGTTGTACAATCTCTGGTGTAATGACCTTACCCTAGAACTTTCATCAAAATTGCTAAGTTAATCTAAGGTTAATGATAATGATAAAGTGTTATTATTATTATTCCAACTTATCGTGAATAAATAATCCAGCATGAATAGAGATTCAAAAGTTTCAAAGTCAATTTGGTTAGCGTATAAGGAACCCCTGTTTTAGATTATCATTCATTAGTATCCTGTTTTGCCTTACATGTGAAAAGGATTTACAAACTTCGTGAAATATCAGTAAATTTATAAGTTGATACGCTTTTGGTGAGTAAATTATCAAATTTATTTTAATAGATAAAAGTAAATAAATTTATAGAGATGTAATATATTTTCTAAACATTCCTTAGCAAAAAGCCCAGACTGTACATTTTTTATTTTTACTTTTATTGTAATTTGTAATAACGCAGGAATCCGGTAAGAAGCTGTAAAACATAGATCGTACAACCTTAATACATCATATTTAACTTGGGCATGGATATACGTATTTGACGTAGATTAAAAATACAGAAATAACCCTGCATTATAATTTCATTCGTAAAAGTCATCGTAGCACTTAATAAATAACACTTCATATATGGCTAGTGACCAAACCCCCACCTTCGGGAAATTATGTAGATATATAATTACACATATCTTTACAAATCTATAAAATATATATACATTATATTATTTATATTATTGTTATTAGATAATCTACCGGTTAAGGTAGGTTTTTGGATGGACACAACTTTCAAATAAACATTTTGTAATCCAAATAAAACCCAATCCAGCAACCTAATATACATCAGGTCCCTCTTCATCTCTGTGTACTTCTTTCCTCCCTTCATCCCGTCCAACATCCCTATCCTGTTCCTGCCCTTTCCTCGCCTGCCCAACATTCTCCCCTCTATTACCTTCTTCAACATTCCACTACCGCTCAGTACGCCTTTCATCTATTTTTCCTGCCTCCATAGGATTTCTCTCAACAAACCCCTCTCCTCACCCACCATCTCCAGTACTTCCTCATTTCTTTTCCTTTCGGTCCATTTCACCTTCTCCATTCTTCTCCACACCCACATTTCAAAAGCCTCCAATCTACGTCTATCCTCCTGCTTCAGTGACCACGTTTCCGCGCTATACATAGCTATGCTCCATATCAGAGTTTTTACGAGTCTTGTCTTAACATCCCTACTCAACGCCCCCGTCATCAACACCCTCCTCCTTGAGAAAGCCTCCTTGCCTAGCGCAATTCTTCTCCTTACGTCCCTACCACTTTGACCATATTGGTCCAAAACACTTCCGAGATATGTAAACTGCTCTACCTGCTCTATTTTTTTCCCCGCCGATTTTAATATTTAGCTTAGCCTTTTTCTTTCTGGAAAATCGCATAACCTTCGTTTTATTAATATTGATTCTCATCCCATATTTATCGCACTGAACCTCCAATTCACTCAGCAATGCTTGCAACCCCTTGGCTGACTGACCAACTAATGCTTGGTCATCAGCAAGCCTAACCGATTTTACGAATTCTCCTCCGACTTTCATTTCTATCTCCAGTTCTTCCCATGCCTCTTTAATCATTTCCTTCACATATACGTTGAACAGCACCGGTGACAATGGGCAACACTGCCTTACCCCTCTTCCTAACACTGCCAATCCGGACTCTCCGTTCTCCACTCGCACCTGGGCGGTCTGAGACATATACAGGTTGCGGATCTGTCTGCTGTCCCTCCAATCCATTCCTATTCTCTGCAATACACGCATTAATTTTTCCCAATTCACTCTATCAAACGCTTTTTCGAAATCTACAAAACAGGCAAAAACGTCCTGATTGTATTCTATATTCCTGATTCTATTTGAAATATATATTTAATATATACTATATATATATATATATACACACATAAATGTTTTAACGCTGCAACATTAGACGAAAGAAAGCTTTGGAAAATAAAAAGTTTTGGATATAAAAATAATTCTATCCTTAGATATAATAGATTTAGCAGGGCAATTAAAAAAAGAGGAATGTAAGAGTCTGTACGATCTAGTTTAATGGGATAATAGCATAAAGATATGTTCCATGACTGAAAAACCTTTGTCACTTTGCGTATTGTTTGGTTTTTTCCAGTTTAAGGGAAAAAGGATGTAGAATATACATTTTGAAAATGAAATTGAGCGTGGGAAACATGAGACTAATAGTATCAATGTTGTGGCGTGCAACCGCAGAAATATGCTGTCCGTGCATGAAATCGAGATATTTAAATATCAGTTGTTTGTTCAAAAAAATAATTAATCGGTTGTAATGAAATAAACCTCATTCATTAAATAATGTGGTAAAACGATTTGAAGTAATTATTATGAAAATATTAAAGCATTTTGTTTTTTTGAGCTTTATTTAAGGTAAATCTGAGTTTATCCCTAAAACCGATATCATTATTCAAACAATTTCTGCTGGGTTATATTGCACTGCGTCATGCTTAGATGTCAGAATAAATTAATTGAATTAGTAGCATTGATGTTTTCAAGGAACTCAAAAGTAATTAAGAAATTGGTAATTAGTAGTTTAGCCCAGAGAAATAAAATAAATCAAAACTTGTAGAATTGGTGATGATTCATAGATGAATAGGTGTTTTATTGAAAGGAATAAATGAGTGGACTTTAGCGCTTTTACTTATATTAATGTTACTATCCGTCGGATTGAAAACAGTAATGACTGGTATATGGCTGGGTTGAAAAGGAAATCCATTTTTTAAAGAAATTCTATTGTTTATCTTTGAAGGAAATAGTTAAATGCAGTAATAGTATAGGTAAGTAGTAGTATAGGTGGGTATTGCACCCTGGCCAGTCAATATGAGGATTTATTGTTGTATAATAAGTATTTGTTTCCGTTTTTATTACAAGATATATGCATTTATCTCATAAGGTAATGATGGAGATGTATTTTACGAGTATGTTGGTAGATTTTATTTATAGAATTTATCCTTGACCTTGCCAAAGAAATTTGGTTCATAAGTGTAAAATAATGAAATAACTTGTGTTTTGAAGAACATATGATTTTTTGTGATGCATACGTCAGTGAAGGCCTTTCTGTTCTAATTAAATTGAAAAAGGTTTTCCGTTATGAAATGTATGGTTCAAAAGTACAAGTCCATTTCATACTGGGACGTTCGGTAGGATGCAAGCAATCTTAAAGGACGATGGATATTCGTAGATAAGTGAAATACGAGACACAATGTAAAATTGTTCAGGTGTTATTATGGCCAAATTGAATTGAACATAAAACATTATACCGCTGGATAATATATTTGAATGATTTAGGTGGACTAAAGTCTCGAGGTAAAATTTGGATATAAAAATGTGCATAAAAATAAATATGACGAAGGCAGATCTACCATGCGAGGAACGCCTTATATTTGGGAAATAAATACGATATGTATACGCCCAATCAGCTTATATGCACTAAGAATGGATTATTTGCACTGTAAAAATAGGTCATTTGAATATACACAAATCGAACTTTGAGCCTCGGGGAGGTTTCGATTCAGAATATCTTCCCCAAAATAAAGGAACCCAGAGGCTCTGTTGGGAATCAGCCTTCCGTGCAGTGTGTAAAAATGGCTTAGCGAATGCTATTTACGACGCGCCGATAATAGAAGTAAAAGCAAATTTATTGAATCTATCTGGATTCAAGCTTTGCCTCTCCCTCGCGGCTATTAGCGAGTGTCTGTGGGCGGTTTAGAGAGCGGGCGGAGTGGATAGGGGGCAAGCTGGGGAGGATTGGAGTGGGAACGGGATATGGGAAGTGAGGCGACGTAAGGGTACTTAATCTCTCGCTACTGTTCCCTCCCTCTCTCTCTCTCTCGGTCTTTCTCACCCTCGCACCTCGGTCGCCGCCTCTGCCTCCGACTCTTCACCGCGAGAACCTCTTCCCTGGGTCTACATTCGCGCAAGACAATGGCCCTCACGAAAGGACATTGCCTCTTTCTCCACCCCTCCCCACACACTCCCCCACACTCCGGCCAACCTTCCATCCTTCTTTCATACCTTCGTCAAGATTTAAGTAAAATGGATCCTCCAACGGCTCTATTCCGTTTATTTTAACCCCGTTACGTGCCCAAGTTGCCTGTGGTGCTAATTCTTCTTCCGTGTGGTCAAAACCGCCTCGGCGGGAGCATTGTCCCGAGTGTGTTTTAAAAGTGCTTCCATTTCTTTTTACGAAGGTGGAGAAAAAACTGAAAAGTAAGGGGTAGGTGGCCGGGAACATTTAAAATGGCGTGGTAAAGGGGCACCGGAACATGTAGTTAATGTCGTCCATGTCAGCGAGTGGTGTGGGACACGTTAAAGCCTTTCCCATTGACAAGAATGACTGGCCGTCGAGTAAGACGAAAGAGTGATATGGGAAAATTGAAACTCTTTAGAGGGAAGAGGAATTATTAAGAGCCCTAGTACTTTGGGCCTAGTATAGGACAAAAGGCGTTGACATTTGTGTGATACAGATTCTACAAGTTTGTTTTTTAATAAATTAGGATTCGTCAAAACTCCTCTCCGAACGATAGACTACTCACAGCCAAAGATCATGTTCCCAATTTCAAATCAAATTAACCAGGGAATGTAAATCCTGTAATATAATTTGGTAAGGTGAAATCTAATACTACTCAAGGATAAATTAAATTTTATGAAACTAAAAGTTTGCATTCTAATGATTGTTTCTTTGTACTGACCGGTGTAATCTCTTCAGTGTGAGTATATTTTCATATTTTTGTCATTTCAATAAGAGATACTATTTAAAAGTTCAGAAAATTTTATTTGGCGATAGAAAATGACTGATAGAGGGAAGGATGTTAGTTAATCGGGTTAGGGGGAGGAAAAAATAGGTATATTGGAAGAAATGAAGGGAGGTAGCAAATATGTGGAATTGGGTATATTGTAGTACTGACTGCTAATTTGTTTTTTCGTGGGATAGGGAAATGTCTCCTGGTTCAGCGTGTGTCCTTCCAAAACCGACTCTAAACGGCAGATTAACATAAAATAATTATAGTTCTCTATCTCGTTTGATATACTGCGGTATAAGGTAACAGAGTGAACTAATTATTCTCATTTTTCTCTTGACAAAGAGCTCTCTTCTGTTCTTGTTAAACTTCGCTAATGGCATTATTTTACATGAGTACAAAATACAGAAATATTACAATTTACAGAAGTACAAATCACCAAGTACTAATCTGTAATATTAGTAGTATATTCATAATTATTCAGTTATATTACTTCAGTGGTACTGATAAATAAAACCTAATTAGTTATTAATTATGTTCTAATTAATTCAATAGATAAAAAAGTATAATTTTAAAAACATTAGCATATGATAAGGGTGGGTTCTAATTTTCGAGGGTAGGGGTTGGTTGTAAATAAATTCGAGCACTCCTGATTAACTGTTCCTTAAAATTCAAAGGTATATGACCTGTTATGATTATTTACTTTCAAATAGAAAAATAAAGAACACGCATTACATGGAACTGACATGACATAAATGTATATCTCCAGGATCTGTAAACTTGGGCGTCCTAGTTTTAGTAAGGAGTTTTTATTTTGTCGTTGCCTTGTTGGCTGAAGTATATTTTTTTTTATATTCGTCCCTCCTCTGTACAACAGATGAATAATAATGAAAGTGAGTTTAAACTCTCTGCAAATAGACGGGTTGGCCTCTATGTATACGGCTATGGATAAAATTCGCTCGGCTCTGCCCTCGGCGGTAGTATGCCTTCATTATTTTTCTCCACGTGCCCCGAAGACGTACTGATGCTGATTAAACTATTGGTGCATTTGAAATTTTGTATATTGCTTTCCATCAATGTAAATAAGGAAAACAATATTATTTTTTGGTAAAATGTTGTGAAATATGGAAACTTGAAATTTTCAGCCAAAAAAAAGTCGTCACTGGTCTTTCGGGAAAAGCAAAATGCTTCATTTTATTCAAACATATGCTGTACATTTTGTGCATTCCTCTCATGCCCTCCTCTCATGTATCATAGTTTAGCTGATTAACGTATAAAATTCCGTTCCCTGGCATCATATCTTTACATTTCTCTCAGTTCCGGCAGTTATATTCTACCCCAAACTAAGCTGGGTATCGAGTTAATATAATGGTGGTGAAATTTTCAGGGAATAAATCTATCGCCAATTAATACCCTTTTGTGTATAATTTGTCCAATAGGTGCACTTGCATACTTTTATGATGGTAATTCAAAATGAAACGCTAACGTTGATGAGCCAGGTTTGTGTCGATTTCATAAATTTGCAATGGTTATTTTATTTTCTTTTGCCAAGCTTTCCTTGGGTTCATCTCGCTATGGACGGGTGACTCATGTTAGACGTTAATTTGTAGAATGTCAGTTTTCTGCGTCAATGTGCATTGCTGTAAAATATAATATTCTTTATATTTGTGAATAATATTTTTTCCTTTTGAAATGCATTACTTCTGGTTCAATTTTTTAGCATTTTATGATCTCGAATGATTTTATCGTTATCTCGTTAAAAAAATGAGAATTAATTTGATTCAGCCTGTCAATTGTTGAAAATAGATGGTCTGTCTACTGGAGAAAACTCTTGTTCGGTGTATGTAAGTACATAGTGTATTGGACGTCCAAACTTCTTCACTCAACCAACTACTCCCTTCTATGTTGTAGTATTGTAGTAGTACATTAGAGTTTCAAGCATTAATGTTGTCTTGCTATACAACTTGTCTATTCCTTATCCTAAATTTCTTAAAGTCCTTTCCTTGTCCTAATTCTCCGACATATCTTGTTCTAACAAGTTATATTTTTTTCCCATCTTTCTTTTCCTACTTTTGATATTCTCTCCGAGTCCATTTTTCCCACTATGATTTTTCTAATTTATTCCGTCTTCAATTCTCCTTTGATGTTCTTTCATCTCCCTCCTCTCTCTTTAACTGATTTGATTTGCTATTAAATTCTATATACGTTTGCATTTAGTGGCTTAGATCACTTTACTCCTCGTAAAAACTTCTTTTTCTAAAACATACCATCAAGCAACTATTTTTCCATATTCGTCGAAGCAGCTTCACGGGTGACCTATTTCACCTGTCGAATTTGTGCCCAACTAAGTTATTATTAAATTTATCATTCCTCAAGCTTGAAAATTCTTTTTCATGTTACTTGTCATATTTATGAATTAATACGCTGAAGAATGCATTATATTTTATGAGTGCCTAGGAAATTTTTTATTTTATATATATATATATATATATATATATATATATAACCACCGTATTTTGCTCACCTTTAAACTTCATTCCCACCATCAGCCTTACTCATGCATGTCGATAGCTTCTGGATATTGGAAACAAAACACAACACAGAAGTCCACTTATGCTTTTCTGTCCGCATTTATCCAACCGAAATGCGTCACAAATTGACGAAAATTAACAGTTAAGATGGCCAATTTATCATAAAGGCCAGTGATGTTAATTCGGTAACTGTCTCTCTCAAGACCCTTTTTGCTTTGACCTGTAGGGCAAAGAGCGCACCAATACATACGCTCCAAAGGGTATTTTCAAATATTTCATACCACACTGCTCTTTTTTTCTCTTCTCTCTTCCCTTGGATTTATTTGAAGGTCAAGGAAATATCTGCCATTGTAAATATTAGCCAATTCCACTTCGAAGTGAGATTAATAGAATAAAAATGACATCGCTGCAAAAAATGAAAATACTTGATATATAAGAAAATCTACCTTGAAATGCTCAAAAAAACTAACATTTTTTATATGACACTATGCAATCAATGGGTAATTATGAAAAGAGAAGTATTATATTCATGGTTAAGCCTATGAAATGACATGAGTTTAATGGTGAGCACGTAGTCGTACAAGCATGTCCAACTATAGAAAACCATTACATGAATTGAGATTAGACACCTGCAGAGAATTGCAAATAATAACATTTGTCATGCCAGTCGGAAATGTCAGTCTGTAACGACGATCTAAGCCTAAAGCGTGGGTTACCGATTGAACGTATTGTATAGTGGCTAGTATATTAAATGATTTTGAGTATGATCATGTTGAAAATGTAACGTGGCATTTATTGTTCACAAGCCATTTCAACGGAAAAAAGTAAATTTTAAATTTAGTTCTAGAGCAATAGTGGGCTGTGGCCAAATTAAATACTAATTTTACCTCTCCTTCAGAGTCCAATCATAAAAATACAAAATTTATATTAACTAACCATTTTTAACATGTTAATAAAATATAGCTATGAATTCACACCTTAAGTTGACCAATTAATATAACGACGGTGCCAGTCTGAACAATCCAAGTTTACTTTATACATAGCCTTAGAGTTCCTCCTCGATCTATTCATTGCTGAACTTAAATTTGTCTCCATTATATAGTTGAAATTATCAATAGATTGATTTGATTGGAATAAATTCTTATTTATTAAATGTGCATTGCATTACGCATATTTGATATTGTTATTACTATTTATATTCTGTAGGTTAAGGCAGGTTTTAGATGGGCACAGTCTCAAAAATTGTATAAAAACAAATTGTACTTTCCTCTCTAAAAAAAACCACAACCTGAAATCTGGGCACTACAGTAAGGCCGTCTTCAACTACGCATATGTCCCTTCATTCTGTTCAACATCCTTATCCTACACTTGCCTGAAATTCCCTCTTCTATCACCATCCCTTCTATATTCAACATCCCACTGTCAATCACAACGCTCTGAATCCACCTTACCTGGCTCCTTTTGACTTCACCCAACTTCTTCCTCTCTCCTCCCCCTCCATGCCTAATACTTCCTCGTTTTTTCCTTTCAATTCACTCCACCTTTTCCATTCTTCTCCACGCCATACATTTTTTACATTTTTAAAATAAAAATTCCTATTTTTTGTGCTTTGTTAATGGAACAATTATACTGAACAGAAACCTTTTTAACACTTCTTGGAAAGAATTATTTTATAGGGAGGGTTTTTCAAATGTGTACGTAAATCTCATCATTTCGCTTGGTTATGTCGTTCTATCTCAGCAGAAGCGTGTTGTGGCATAAAAAGAAAGCTATGTAAAAATATTACTTCGTAGAAATAAAATAGAATATCTGTAAAACCAAGCTCTTCAGGAAGCCGAAAGGCCCTTTTCTACATTCCTACCCTACCCGTGTTGCACGAAGGACGTATGGCAGGGGATGTACAACGTTACCAATTATTCTTCTTCTAATCAACTACTTTCACGTACATATCCCATGATGTACCGGAAGGGCGCTTTGAAGAGGGGTAACTGGACACCGTTCGTGCATCATTCGTTGCACTCGTTATGGATATTATACTCGCAGTAACTTCTCCACTGATTACAATAAGAAGTCAAGTACGAAATACCATTGAAATGGGCGGGATCACTTGCAACGCAGTCATTAATTATCGGGTACCATTCTACTCATGCAGGACAGATAATTCACAATGCATTACCTCTACAACTTTATCTTCGTGACACCCTGTCACCCTATACAAGAGTACTTGGTGGAGGGCGTTATGATTCCAACTATGATGTTGGTTGAGGGGAAATGTAACCATTAAGTTTTTTACCGTTTCCGCTCGTGCCTTCCTCATTTCGTCTTTGTATTTCCCCATAGTGTTGTTGGCGCGAATAGTCATTTTAAGCTCCCTCGAAGAGGTCACAAATTATTTGGGTAAAATTAAACCTTTTTGTTTAGATTTCTTTCCTACATACTATAAAAAACCATATAATCATTCTCATATCATTAAAGTAAGCGTGGCAAATAATATAGGTGTTAGTGCATTTAACTCTCGTTTTCATTTACGTTACTTGTATATTTTTGCGATGGGGTCTATAAATTTATCGGTGCGTATTTTACGGTCCACACAGAGGCCACGGCAATACTGGCGGGATTGATAGTTGACTACGGTTACGGTCGTTATTAGAATAGCCTTAAAGAAACGGCAGTTTTATTTTTTTGCCTTTCCTGAACCAATTTTTTTCCCCTAACTTGGGGTTTTCCGTGCCTGCCCCCATTGTATGAGACAGGCAGACTTCCCAACAGAAGTGCTAATCCAGTGTTTCTGGCTGATTTCCAATTCGAGTATTATACAAGAGGGTTTATATTTTGCAATTCCTTTTCGAAATGCTTATCGGGTGAGTCTCCTCGGCTGAATGTATTCCCTCTATCATATCTGGGCATTCGTTTTCTACGATAACTGTCGTTCGTCTCGCATTCCTCCTTGCCAGAGTCTGCTTTATCGCGGAAAGTGCAGTAGTTAGGGTGTGCGTGTATGTTTATGCATGTGGGTATTGCTGGGAATGTGATGTTTCTGGCACGACGCGGGGATATAAACGGAATAGCGGGTAACCAGCGTGGGAAAGCCAAGTTCGGGAGAGGCGGGGGACTCAGCGGGTAGCGATAGGGGACGCCCATATCCGTCAGCGACGTTGTCTTCGGCTTCGCCCCCCCCCCTTTGCGACTTCCTGTCTGTGAGTGGATTTCAGGGGCGTAAGGGGGCAAAGGGTGCCTTGGATTGTGTAGGATGGGCACGCGGGTGGGAAAGGGGGGGTTAGTCAGGGTACTTGTTATGGAAGCGAAGGAAAGCGTCTCCGAGATGGATATTTGCCGCGGAGAAAGGCATTGTTAGGGTTTATGGGTAATGGAAGGATTTTGAGTGTTGGCGCTACGACGTCTAGGGAGATGTGCGAGCCGTTCGTTGTTTTCTGCCAGGTCAACGGGCTAAATTTAACCCGCCGTTATGGTTGAAGAAATGCAGAAGCCTCACCGGGAGTATGGGTTTCCAGAATTACGGTGCAAAATTTATGTGCACAAGGTTTGGAACTAAAAGTTTAGAACCAATACCCCTGATGCAAGAAACACAGATATAGGCCTTATGGATATGGAAGTTACGCCTTCGATAACACATCCAGGATATTTAGGAGAAAATTTTACGGTACTTTTACTTCAATCTGACAAAAAAATCATTCAATATAACTATATCTGAATCAATATAGCAAATTCCATCAATTCCAAAGCGATTGTTTCAATTATTGAAATCGGCGGAGTCTCCAATTTCTCGAATGAGGAATGTTTTTCCTGCGAGCCATGGAAATTCACTTATGTGTAACCCTGTGAAAATGTTATTATTGTTTTATCACTTAAACAGCGGTGAAATTTCCATCATTTTGAGGCAAATGGCTGGCATTTAACCGAAGATGTCCAAGCCAAAGTTGTGCGGGGAAATCGCTCAACACTGCAGAAACAATTTATCACCTGTTTCTACTCGTTTAGATTTTTATGATGAATGGTTTAGTTAAGTCATTTCTTATAATATGTGTGGTAAATTAGCCCAGATTTGTAAATGCGATGGTCTTATTGTTTGGACATTTGTTGAAATACTTCTGGATCACGTGTTCACCCTTTTTCGCACTCAACGTTCGGTGTCATTGATTTACGCGGATGAAGGTATTCTTTCATAAGTGATTATCACACTAAAATTAAGGTTATTAAAGCGTACTCATCTGCTAACGCAGCAATTTTTATCGGTAATTGTTGAATGAATATACTCTTAAGGTTTCCGGTTTCACTTCGCAGAAATATTTTATATCCATTTAATATGAGATTTTTAAAGATTGTGAAGAAGTACAAAAAATCTTTTTAAATGGATACGTGCTGGATGAGGTTATTTGTTGGTTAAATGTAGTTTAAATGTTATCGCTACTTTTTTGCTGTATCACTGGGTCTTAGCAAGATAATCAGGTCTCCAGCCCTCAAGGTTTGTTGACTCTGGCAGCGCCACACTATACTTTTATCTTTGTTCTCGGATTTTTAGTAGTATCTTTCTGAGGGCATGAAACATCGGCGAATGGATGCCACGAGGAAATGACGAAATATAAGAGGTGACTATCGAAAACCGATACACTGCGCTCTATTTCTTCCATAAAATATTATCGAGGCAAGAGAGAAGATATTTTATATCGAGAGCATCACAGTTGACCAAATTAATGAGACAAAATCAACTCCAAAGGATTTCCGGAACTAGTTTTGAAAATGGACGACATTAATTTGATGTAATGGCCGGAAGAACTTTTTATAGAAAGGCATCATCGTCATTTGCTATATTTAACGAAACCTTCGGAAAATAATTACCTCTAAATAAACCATTAACGTTTGTTGAGATTAAATTAAATGATGTCCTATTTTCACTGAGTTATTCTGAAGACATGGCCTGGAGATAGACGAAATTTCTCGCCTTTCAGCACCAGCTTGAATCTATAGGTTTGCTAAGTAGGAATCTTTAGAGAAAAATGATTGATCGTTCCATATAGCTTCAATTAATATTTTTATGAATATCAAAAGTATTTGGTTGGTGAATTTATGAGTCCATTAACTAATTGTATCAGAATAGACTGGAAAATCGTAATGTGAAGTTCGAAAAGCACCACCGTTCATTCCATTTCGGCATCCCATACACGCCTTAAGTGTAATTTCCGTTTTCCGCAAACCGTCCCATGGCAAAACAAACGTCAAAACTGGGGAATTCGGACTCGGGGGACCGCCGCTGGTGGATGGAAATTGACCATGGACGATTCGCGCGCGGGCGACCACGATTCCCTTTCGGGCCAGTTTCGCGGTGCGAATTATGTAACACTCAACACCGCAGAAGTGCGACGGGGTGGAACCATTTTATTTGAAAATGCATTGGCCGTGCGCCCGCAGACATGCCTTAAGTTGTGCCCATGCGATCGGAGGTTTTGTAAAATTTTCGTCACGAGAACCCCTGACAAGAATTTCGATTGATATTTGCGTAAATATTTCTACGTTGGTTGGCGACGAAATCTCTCAAGTTTGTCACACGACATGACAGATTTGAGGATTCTGACCGGAACTCTACCAACTATTTTTTTCATTCATTTCATTTTTCCCCAAATTCTTTTTTATTAACACCTTCAATAAAATCAAATGAAAAACACTCCTACGTTTTGATTTTGCGTAGTAAGGTATGTAAAAATGTTTTATATTGAAACATTGGAAATTAATATTTTGGTGGTTAATAATGAAACCCATTTTTATTCATTACTTTGTTTATACTGAAGTGCTTTTAATGCACCGCGATGATACTATTTAAAAATTACGTCTCAAGATTTTATATGCACGCATGTTAATTTTAAAAAATAGTCAACAAAAATTATTTATTCATTGTCAACCTGGGATATTAATATTGAATTTTTGAGATTTCACAAAAAAAAACGTTTTATGCTGAAATTGAAATAATTTTCTATTATTTCATTACGAATCCACTTTGGATTTTAGCGCAGAGATCGAAAGTTATTGATTAAGACATATAAATGCAGTCCCAAGCTACATCCTGTCCCAGGTACCTCCGGTAGTAAATATTGTGATTACATTGTGTTACCAAATATATGCAAAAAACGTAGCGTATGATAGCATGGAAGCGTGGTTAGTCATTCAGAGTTGATGTCGACCACAACTCCCAGTCAGCAATCACAGACCAAACCGTCATTCCAATGGAAAGTGTTTGCTCTGGGGAACCGTCTCCTTGTCCGGTTCCCGAGACTATCCTTAAAAATTGAAGGGAGATTTCCGGGGAAAGATATCGTATGAGATCTCCGTGGAGGGTCGATGAGTGAGGCTGAGTGATATGAGTCGAGATAAACAGAACGAGTCTTTACTAGAGGAACGACCGTAGATACGGCAGTGATCTGTATTCAACGTAGGCCCACCGGAAATTTTGATATCGTAATTAAAATAAAAAGGGAGTCAACCTTCAAAAGATTCCTTTCAAAACGCCATGGATGTATTGATCTCGCCTGACGGAATCCAGAAAACATCAGTTGGTGGCTGATCAAAGAATTAAGTTACATTTTTGACCGTGAAATTATCTATCGATGACATGCGAGGTTTTAGGTACCCATTACCTCTATTAACTCTCGAAACAGATAAGCATACGAAATAGATTTACCATTGTTATTATTGGTAATAGTAGTTCATTGGCCAGAAGTAAAATACTTAGATTCTAAAAATTATTCTAAAAAAGGTCGTGGTATCTTTAGAAACGAGCTAGAAACTGAACAAAGAAGAACACTGAAAGTAAAATGAACTGAGCATTGCATTACCCATGATCAGTTTTAGTATTGCATACTTAACTAATTCATACCTTTCCAAAATGACAATCCTTTTCTTTTCTATACTGCGCAACAGACATTTTCGTTGCATTTCAGTCCTAATTATTTTTTATTTTATAAAATTTCCCTATTTTCCCGAAATATTACCTTTATGGTATCCCTTATCAATCAAACTGGCAATTGATTACAAAGCCCCCGTGAACAAGGCGTGGCTCGAACCAGCGACCTTAGTGTCAGCAGTAAGTGGGTGTATTGGCCACCAAACCCAGCCCATTTGGGATGGGGAACAGGAAAGGTGGTATTTGCCAACGCCCCTTACGCCCTCGACTCACCCTGGCGGCCGAGTGTCAGCCTCATCACACTCCCGAGTGACCCTCCCTGATTAATTCTCTGCGGTCGTCCCCAAGAGGCAGGTGGATATCGTTCGGGCAAAAATGGAGGCTTGGGGGAGCAGTTGATGGTTTGAGTGTGGAGGTGAGAGAAATCAGTTTGAGAGGAGGAGACGGGAGTGGTTGGGGTGACGGCCGCGTGCGTGGAGGCGCAGAGAGGCGAGGTCGCCTGAGGGTGCGGTCTGTCAAGTGGGTCGTCGAGAGTCGACCGAGGGTAAGGGGATGGGAGGGTTGGTTTGGTTCAAGGGCAGGAACGCATTCCTACTGAAGGCAGTGAGGTGGCATGATACTGTGCTTCTGAGCACACCCTCGTGCACCACGGGTCGCTGGCGCACGAGGAGGATCAAAGGCAGCGGGAGGGCATGGCGCAAAGCGAAACAAATGACACATGGACGTCGATATGGAGACGAGCTTCGTTCCAGAACGTTGGAGTGCGGGTATGCCACATTTCAAACAGCACTGGGGGACTTAACCTCACTCTCTGCTAATTTAACGCGCATTAGAAAAAACGTTGAGAGGGCAGTTCGTTGGATTCGTTTACGAGTGTGTCTTAAGCGTTTAATCCCATTACTTTTTTCTAATCGTGAATACGTGAACGGAATTGCAGAATCTTGTGCCAAATGTACCAAGTGTTGAAAATTAAAAACTGATGACAAACTTTTTGAAGGTAAATGTCTTAGCAGGGAAATAATGACTACCCTTTGTGAGTAATTATCTCAAAAGAGCACTTTTCCTAATTTCTGCCAAACCGATTATATAATCACCACTACCGTGTATAGAAAACTCTTCCCTTGATAAGGTCATTTAACTTTCATATAAATACATAAATACAATACCCATATGCCGCGAGGAACGAAATTAAAATGCTTTTATTTTTCATGGAGAATAATCCCAGGTTGACAAGTCTACATGGCATTTGGTGCTCATTTACCTTACATTTACACAGTTTTTTGAATTTTTTCGAGTTTTTTTTTAAATTTTGATCACAGATTTTCGAAAATGAAACAAATAATAATGTTGACTAACTTTGTAATTATATAAATTCTTCTATTCATATGGTCCTCTTCTGCAGGAATCGTGCTTCAACCAGGTAATATTATCGAGAAGAAAGGACAAAATAGGTGATATATAGAGGAAGAAAAACGAAGTTGTTAAATATCTTTAGGATAGGAAACAAAGTTGAGGAAAATCGTTCCTAATTGGGAAAAGGGTGAAAGAAATATTAAGAGGTATTTGGTTATTGAAGAATAAAATGTAGCTTACCTACTCCCATTCCTGTGGGAGGAGGTGAGCAGGTAATTAGGATATCATGTTTGGGAAGGACATGAGGACATTGGGAAGGGAAGGAAAAATGAGGTAAAAAGATAATAGCATTAATACTATTTTGCAGATCCTTTTCTTTCTCCCCTATGTGTAGGTTACACAGTATTCTCTCCCTTTATCAGTCATTGGAATCTTATTGTATTTCGATATTTGCCTTCTTAAAATCTCTTCAAACTATTTTCTGTCTTATCCAACAATGCCTACCACTTATTCCTTTGCACTACTGCACTAATCATTTTCCCCATTTTTTGCCACATACCGCAATATGTCTTCTGTACGAAAAATCTATGTTTATCCTCTTTTCTCCACAACAAAGTTTCAGAATCACTCAAACTACGGTCTAAGTTAAACTTTTCGCAATTCTATTCCTCAATTCCTGTCTCAAAGACCCTTATATCAACTCTAACCTTTTTTGCAATTACTCCTTTAAACAAATGTAATTTTTCAATTGATCCCATCACAACTTCTCCCTCACTTATCCGTCCTAAATTAATCAAGAGCTCTACCCAATTTTAATTGTTGCCCTTAAATCCCTATTATTTCAGTAATTATAATTCAATATTTCAATTAGCCTTACAGATTGTTAGATATCACATAACCTTTGGTTTGTTTTGTTTTTATTTCCCATAGCTATCAAATTGACTTTCATAGTTTTAATTCCTTTGCTCTCAGTCAATGAATTAATCCATGGAAATAGCAATGCATAAATAAGTTACTGAACAAATTTCGTCCCCATCTGAGGACTTTACCAAGATTCTCATAAAATTTACCCCACCTATATTTTCAAACGAGTGGATAACATTGATCATCCTGTTTGACTCCTCTGCCCGTTACTGCTCATATTATTGTACAGTCTATACAGTCACTTTTGATTTGTATTTTAAATTTTTTTCGGTTAATTCGACTTCCACAAATTCGCTTATTTCTTCTCTAATACGTTTTTGAACTATGTCTACTATCTGTCGAGCGCCTTTTTCAAGTCCACAAAGCGTATAAAATATCCTACTTATACTCACCTTGCCTTATAAGCGATAATCTCATTTGCCGCCATATCATGGATTTCTATCATCCCAGTTTTGATTAACATTGAAGACAATATTTTTAAGTTGTAAAAGAATAAATCACGCATTTTTTTCGTCTTCGAACTCCGTTGTCGGTTGCGTTATTTCATTTCGTTTGCTATCACTTGTATACTATACTACTGTCAAATTTCTTATGCAACCTTAATTACAATAAATTTCAGTCAGGATAAAGTAAAAAACATTCCTAATTAGTTTCCATAGATCAGATATCGAGGCAGTCAACAGGGCCTTGTACCTACAAACAACACGTATTTGTGGCAAAAACGTGTTAACGCAACTGGAAAAAATATACCTTACCTAATTATTTTTAATTTTTTAGTATTTATTGAAATGGTAGACTAGTAGATAAATAATCGAAGTCTATAGTTTTTGCATATAGAAAAGTATATTTTACTATAACGTTACGACTAGTTGTTTAATCACGAGTTGATATCCAGGAATAAATTATCCTTTCTAGTCCAAAAATTTCTCAACTTTTTTCTTCGGAGATATCAAAGTTAGCTCCGACTCTTGGAAATCCAACGAAGTTTGAAAACCAAACAAAAACTTACCATCAACTTAATGGTAAGTTACTGGTGTTATATCGGCGTTACTGATTGGAATAATTGCTAGTGATATTGCACATATATGCTATCTCTCCTCTCTAAGTTGGATGAAATAATGAAATTAATACACTGTGGAGCGTTTATTGACCTAGAAACGAATGGGTGACTCAATCAGCATCTAATATTTTTCACGAATATTCCAATATTTTCCATTATTACAATAATATATAAGGTTTGGCATTGACATTACAATTTTGTCGGCACAGCTATTATGTACACCATTAAATTGTTATTCTTTCTAATGTCCCGAGTGGGGTGACTTTTCAAAGAATTGGATGCTTGAAAACAATATGACCATAATGTAGATATTCTAATTTTTAAGGTACGACTATACTGTTAGTCAAAAAGCCATCACTAGTATGACACGTGTAATCGTACGTGACGTAACTCAGTATGCTAAGCTTTTGTCCTAGTTTAGAAAGAGCGGTCGGTATTGCTTCCAGTGATTCTGAGGGATATAAATTTTCACTACATCTATATAATATCCCGAAAGTGGCCGCAAGGACGCGTGGTAGGGTCACCAGCCATTTTACATACATTTCCTCTTTTTCCTCATGCACCTGCCATTCCGCGATTCACCAAAAACCGCTTGGGAAAGGGGCGACCGAAAACCAATCATACAACATGCCTACATATATTATAAGGAGTAGAGATAGTAGTATGTGCGAATATTGAACATGGAATATAGGTATGTTTACATTAAATCAGTACCCTAAATGTACATTTTTTATGTACTGAATCTCCATTCTCTTTGTACCAAACTCCATTCGTACCTGAATATGCAGAAACACAATGACGCGTGTCGTACCAATAAACCTACATGCAGAATTACGTAAAATTGTACATTTTTTAATCTGAATACATATATGTTTATTGCTTAAATGTTTGTTTATACATATACGTAATACTCAAAATTAAATATTCTCTTAAAGGACAAGAAGAAATTGGAAACTACAACACTGATGACGATTCATCGGAGACTCATTTGGTTTAAGCCCTCGTATTGGAAAATAATCCCCGGTGGTGGATTCATCTCAACGCTGGGAAATTAAAAAGGACCTGTAAGTGGAAAATTAATATTTTATTCGTCGCGTCGTTTATGCGTCGTATTTCATTTAATGGACCTATTGACATGGTTTGTGAAATATTATTTTCCTTTTAGAATTGATGCTACCAAAGCAATACTCAAAAACACTCTGAAAGTGACATTATTAATACTCTACGGTGAGATTCAAAACTCGTCGAATAATAAAGGGGTGGGAAACCTACAATAAGAGAAGATAAAATTAATTTCTTGTTTATTTATTCTATTATATTTCAATGGAGGGGAAATTATAATATATACATATATAGCGATATTAAAGGAAAACATAAGGACAAATAAATTCGAATTTTCGGTAGCCAAACCACCTTCCTCTAGGGAAGAAGGAACTGATGAAAATTCTTTCTTTCCCTAACGGAAGCTGGTTTGGCCATCAGAAATTCGGAATACGCGTGAGATTCATTTGTATGTATTTCTCTTTGTTTTTCTTCGTGAGCGCTATCTCGCTGCTCCAATTAATCTTACACATTTCGTCCTTCGCCTTGCGGAGAAGACGAAAGAAATACAGGTTTATAAATTAATAGGTGAATGTTTCTTCGACGGTGAAACAATGAAATCAGTATACTTTTACGGTACGAAGAGATGAAAAAAAAGGAGTTTAACTAGTGCATTTAAATAACGAGAAATAAGTAAAATTAATCTGGTAAAAGGAGCAATGATTACAATTGTGGATAGGTTTATTTGGCTAATTTTTCTCCTTTTAATTGTAAAATATTTCATTCCATTTCATTTCCTTTCCCGCCTCGGGCTTTAAAGAGTTTATGGATTCGGAGTTCTTTATTTATGGCATTTTATCTAGGAAACAAATGGATCCAACAAGAAATCAAATCTTTCAATCGGGGCAGGGATACAATATTCAGGGTTAATAGCTTAGTCATATAGGGCATGCGTACTTGGGCTCTCTGACCGCCTCAATGGAGGAGAGGTCGTCAGAATGATCTAAGGTTCTTACGTGGCAAATATAACCTTAGTCTTCTTCCACCACAACCAACGGATTATCTCTGCCTGATAGTCCATATCGCCAAAGGTCTGCACTGCATGGGAGCTTTCCCAAACATTTCCCTAGTAATGTTTGTATCAGTCAAAGGGAGCAACTGCGCCTATTGCTGTAAACTCATCGCCTGTTTGCTCGAGAAATGCTGTAACGTTCCATTAAATTTTGCTATTTTGCGAAATCAGAAATTGATTCACCAAGTAATTTTATTGGTTCTGATTTCAAATTATTATGCTACGATCTAGATTAATGTTTTTTTTGATCGTTAACATTTTTTTCAAAATAATTTATTTGCTTTACATTGCACTTTTTCGCATGGATTAACTCTTTTTATCATTTTATTCCGAGAAGTGACGTATTTTTTCTGGCTATGACTCTGATGAAGCGTCATAGTTGAATCGTGAGAAGTATCTTGGTTTTTCTTTTGATATCATTCATCCGGAGGTTGCACTTGCTGCATTAGCCATTTTTCCTTGCGTATATAAAAAGGCCTACGGTTGATTTGCTATAGGAAGATTGTTAGTTTAGTTTGGACCTACAATAAATATTTTTAGAGATAATTTTGAAGTTTTTCAAGTTTTTACGATCTTCATCGGTTGTTAATTATATCAGTCATGGTACGGACACCAATGAGTCTTCTATCAGTTTGTTACACAACCCTCGGACTTAGATTCCGGATAAGGGGTTCTCTTGTCCGTTGCTATTGACGCTGAATATCGGAACAGACATACAGGTCTTCATCATGTAATTACCAGGAATTCGGTATCAAAGTTGTTCATTGGCATTCAACCTCATCCATATTGGATTTTTTTAACATAAGCGAAATTTGGAGTTCAATGGTTCTGTAGTTTAAAAGAGCTCACTGCAAGGTTAGTACTGTTCTCTTTTAATAGACTGTTTGCTTTGGCTCAGTATTTTGATGCATCGTGTATCTTTGGTACATTTGTTTGACTGGTATCATCAACAAATTTTGACCACCAGACACTGTCACAGCGTAATATGTTTCCATCCTAACCTCTTCGATGACCTTACAGCGGCATTTGTGAGCGCAAGCTCTGATGTCATTGATTACCAAGCACTAAGCATTCTTTTTCAATTGAAATATTTCCTTTTCCATCACGGAATGAATGATATTGTGAACCTTTAGCTGCTGGACGCCTGTATATTGACGCGAAGTGTAAGACGTGGTCCTTGGATAATTATTATTACATAATATACCGGTTTAGGTAGGTTTTGGATTGACAAAACTAACAAATAAATATTTTGTGACTCCTAAACAAAGACAGCAAAGCATCCTAATCTATAACAATCCCCTCTTCATTTCTGTGTACTTCCTTCCTCCTTTTACAACATCCAGTATCCCTATTCTATTCCTGCCCTTTCCTCGTTTGCCTAATATTCTTGCCTTGAATAAAAGTGTATCTTATATTTTATTATGACAGCATTATGGTTAACAGTGATTGACAACACGTTTTTTAAAATAGCAGTTATGAAAATAAAAATAAAAAATCACCTTCCACACTTTTATCACGAGTACACTGTTACGATGGGCATGGCAAAAATATGCCATCATAGTACTTTTCCTTTTAAGATGCAGAATTTAATAATTATAATGCAACAACTTTGCTTACCATCATTGAATACAGGTAGAGGCTTATTATGGAAATCCTTTAATGTCTTTGAACATTTTTTATGCTAATGGTATCATCTTTTGTAGGCATAGCCACCAAAATCTTAAAGGAACAATTAAAACAGTTTTGAAGGGTACAGTATTCTTACAACCAATAGCAACAACGAGAAATACTTTAAATTCCATTTAAGTGAAGCAGCGGAATAAAACATATTTTAAAAACCTTTGGATAACCTTTGAATGCGGGTCGCGGTGGTCTAGTGGCTAGAGCGTTGGATATTGACCGGAGGGTCCCGGGTTCGATTCCCGGGCAAGGCACTTTGGGCACCTGCAGCTCCACCCAAGCTAGTTAATTTTTCGGGTACCAGGTCTTCCTGGGAAATCATAACCGGCACAGGGAAAGGAACTGGCCCCCCTACCCTGATGTGTGAATATTCACACGCCGTCGGGCTTGGTACATGGGTGAGCTCTACCATCACCTACTAAACCGGGTTGATTACTGTGTTGATGGTTTAACCTTTGAACATCCGAACAATACAAATATGCAAAATTTGTTATTAAATTGCAAATATCAAATTAAAAATTAATGGAAGTCCGTTGAAATAGTAGTATAGGATAGACTAAGAATGAGATACATTCCAGACTGATGGAGTAAATGTTGGAGTACAAAGGCAAAAGATCAAAACATTATGCATGGACCATTCGAACAAGTGTTTAATAGCTACAAGACATAAGTTTTCCAATTTCCTGATATCAGATAAAACGTGACTGATGGATATTGCTCATTTCTCATGTGGAGGTTTTTGACTACCTTGAAATCATCCATCCACATCGACCGTTAGGGCTTTTCGGTTTTGTAACTGGAAATATAGGGTTAGAGATGTTTCACAAAATAGATTCGTAAACACTTATCTATTTCCTGTACTAATATGTCCCTTTCCTCATCGCGAAAAGAACGTTGCATTTTTAGAAGGTAATGGGCTGATCCTTCTCCTCCAAGACATTTTTGGTATCAAACCCATCCTTACATTAAAGTGGAAGATTATTGGGTATTTGATTTGTATTTGATTGACTGATCAATATGCTATTTCCTCACTCAAATATTAATTAATATTTTTGTTAAATATTTTGGAAGATAAATATAAACGTATTTCATCTAATTACGTCCAAACAAAAAGTTTGTTTCAACCCAACGTCATTTGAAAGGATTCTATTCTTTAATATAAAATGTTCTTTTAATTCATTTTTTCTCGTTTAATGCCACCTTTCTAATTTCCTCTTTAAAGATCTTTTACTTGCTGAGATCTTTCTTAAGCTGGTTATCAGGGAGCATAGGACACACTGATGAGCGGGTTGGCGCTCGTGTCATCCACGCTGACGACTGGTTGTTGCATAAATGGAAATATATCCATATATTGCGAAAAAACTATAGCGATTGATAAATGAGCCCGCGAGACGAAAGATTTGCCTCGGGTCAATTCGCCCTTCTTTAATGCGCGGAATATTTACGGAGCTCTGAGTAGACCTTTCCGCAAAATAACTCGCAGTTCTTTATATTAATTATTAGCCGAGGGAAATGGAATTGATATATGTCCTTGGGGTACAATACCGCTAAAGAGATAATTAAAAGAATTATTGACCAAAAAAATACCTCTTCATCTCTTCAGTGAACGGGGAAGGTATTCTCTAAAACGTATTAGTGCCAAAATATTCTTTCCCTTTCCCAGTAATATGAGTGAATAATAAAACTTGTCTTTTGACACATGTTTTTCGTGGTCTTCCGAGACTCGTTGAAGCTGAGTTTAATATTATTCTCCTTTTTTGATCAATTCTATGCCTTAGAGTGAAAGATGCCAATACACCAACACACAACAATACCTACACATATATAACCACTTAATATAAAGAAGACAAAGAAGAGTGTCATGGAAGAAAAGTTCTCCATAATGTCTCATTTTCCTCCCTTTAACCTGCCAACTTAAGTCATCTAGCCGTCGTGAAGAAATGGGTCTTAATGCTGTGTCCCTTTTGAAAGATGAGATGTTCCTTTTATTATTTTATTCTTATCCATGGAGGACTTGAAAGGGGCCGTGCCTAATTAATTTCGCTCCCATGCTCAAATTTCAGCTGTCTCGTTGTTCAATGGCATTATTACAGGCCATCAAGATTAAATACGTATTTTAACTTTCAGAAAACTCCCTTAAAAAATAGCGATTGGTATATATGATTAGACGAGAACTCTGTATTATTAGGTATATAAGTTTTATGTTATAATTTTTTAGTGTTTTTGCTCTCTATACATTTATATTTATTAATGTTTTATAAAATTGTGGAATGTTGGGGGTTTGGCTTTTCATGGCTTAAAGGAGTGTATATTGTCATTATATATGCTCAGAGCTAGCGGGCTTTCTCAGTGAATACTGAATTAAGCTTCGGAAGAGAGAGCCTTGGGTTCAACTCTAGGAGAGAACCCCTGAATACTTAGTCCCAAATGCGCCGAAACGGTAAATTTCAGGCAACATAGGGAATGGAGTTATCCGCTTTCCCCGACGCTCAATATTTACACGCTGGGTGGGAGAGTACATGTGCCCTATCACCAGTTATCGAACTTACTTATGGTTTGATGGCTGTGGAAATATTCAACTGAGACTTTAAGTGAACACAAATTTCATTTAAATGTTTGGTTAAAGGGATTCAATCTAACGTTGAAGTGCTATTACTTGGGCATACGATTATGCTAAGAGAAAATTCAGGTGACATTGATAACTGTTCTGCGCCGCACAGTTGATGAGATATACCGGCTTAATCTGTCTCGAATTTTTGATTAACTGATTTTATTTTCAGCCTCCATCCTGATCTCTTAAAGGTAGCGTTGTCTCTATGAATTTGAAAAACACATCACCCATTATTATTATTATAAGGTAATCTACCGTTTAAGGTAGGTTTTTGGATGGACACAACTATCAAATAAACATTTTGTGACTCCCCACCTAGCAAACTAATCTATATCAGGTCCCTCTTCATCTCGGTGTACCTCCTTCCTCCCTTCATCCCGTCCAACATCCCTATCCTGTTCCTGCCCTTACCACGCTTGCCCAACATTCTCCCCTCTATTACCTTCTTCAACATGTGAGTGGAAAATTATGTACCTCTTAATTGAACGCTTGGTTGGGAGCACGGTTGTAATTCATAGTTACAGTATTTACTGACACTTCTCGAAAATTATCTAATTTTAAAATCACTTGAATTCAATTACGTATACTCCGTGTAATCCATGCTCATGAAAGCAGCATTAAGGTTAGTGCATGGATCCACCAAAATAATATTTTAAAATAGTGGAAACTATTTCACTTAATAATTTTCGTCATTAGAAAAGCGTATAAATATTAAGAATGAATTTATTTTGCTTATTTTAAGTAAATATGCCTAATTCTTAAAATGACATTCATTATTGCCCTTCATCCCGTCCAACATCCCTATCCTGTTCCTGCCCTTTCCTCGCTTGCCCAACATTCTCCCCTCTATTACCCTCTTCAACATTCCACTACCGCTCAATACGCCTTTCATCCATTTTTCCTGCCTCCATAGGATTTGTCTCAACAAACCCCTCTCCTCACCCACCATCTCTAGTACTTCCTCATTTGTTTTCCTTTCGGTCCATTTCACCTTCTCCATTCTTCTCCACACCCACATTTTAAAAGCTTCCAATCTACGTCTATCCTCATGCTTCAGTGACCACGTTTCCGCGCCGTACATAGTTCCATACTCCGCTCCGTATCAGAGTTTTTACGAGTCTTGTCTTAACATCCCTACTCAACGTCCCCGTCATCAACTCCCTCCTCCTTGAGACAGCCTCCTTGCCTAGCGCAATTCTTCTCCTTACGTCCCTACCACTTTGACCGTGTTGGTCGAAAACACTTTCGAGATAAGTAAACTGTTCTACTCGCTCCATTTTTCCCCTCCTCTTTTAACCTTTAGATATCCTTTTCTTTCTGGAAAGTCGCATAATCATTGTTTTATTAATATAGATCTCATCCCATATTCATCGCACTGAATTTCCAATTCACTCAAATATGCTTGCAGCCCCTTGGCTGACATAAAAAGTTATATTCACGCAGCTGATTTGAGGTTATATAGAAAAACCATAAACACAGTAATCAACCCTTAGGTCGGTTTGGTAGGTGATGTCAGAGTTCACCCAGTACTAAGGCGTGTGCAATTCAAACATTAGGATAGGGGGGCAGTCCCATTCGCTATGCCAGTTATGGTTTCCCAGGAAGATCTGGTACCCGAAAAATAGCATAGCTTGGATGGAGCTGACAGTGCCCAGAGTAGCGTGCAAGGGAATTCAACCTCAAACCTCCGGTCGAACCTCCAACGCTCTACCCCTATACTACCATAACCCTTACGTGATGTAAACTTTTTTTTCCCTGTTATTTTTTTGTGGATAAACCTAAATCAATTCTAATTGTATTCGAGTTGGAAATAAATTAACTATGAGCAGATTTTATTTCCCATGTTATAAGCATTCGAGTAAACCAGAGAGTTTCTGTAATACCTAAATAAAGAGTCTCAATATGAATCATTGGAAATTAAATCTGACTGGGACGGTGTTTTAACGTTAATCGTACTTGGATAACTACAAATATCTGGCCAACAAATGCAAAACGAACAGATATATGGGTCCATTATTTTTATCTCAGTACATTTTAGCGTTTTGACTTGCATGTTTCGTAATCACCGCTTAAGCTCCGCTTCTATGGCAGCTTTCTACATTCCGCAACCGATTTCTCTTTCTTCCATTTTTATTTTCAAGTCAACTAGTTTCAACAATTTTTCTTCCTTTATAATCCGCAATGAGTCCTCATTTTTCTTTCCCAGATTTCGCCTATTTTCGATTCTTCTATATTAAATGATTTTCACCATATATGATCGGCCCTTTTCCTCGAATTAATACCTTTGACATCTGTGAAGGAATTGACGATGATAACTGATACACCCTAATAAGGAATATAAAGAGCTGCATGAATAATAGAAGGTCGATTAAACGACTAATCTTGTTCCACGGCAGAATCCGTCCATGGTGAACGTGTTGCTGAGAAAATTCAACCGAATTTGTAATCGAATTAGTAAATAAATCGAGTGACAACTTAAAACTTGAACCTCAGCTCGAATCCTCTCCCACTGGAACCTGCAGTTGAATATGAACAGCTTTGTACACGCATCATAATAAAATGGTCGCATCGCTATGCGAGGAATTTGCAAGGGCTTAATTAAAGTTAAAGTGCCACCGAGTGAATGCATACCACCGAGGAGCCTATCAATATTCACTTTGCCGAGAGTGCTGTTTCGAAATATGTATGCACATATATGCCATCGCTAGGGCAGAGGTGATACGGACGAGATCGGTGTCAATGCATTTCAATTGAAACTCTTCAATCAATATCCTGTGATATGCTCAACACCTTGCCGTGGAGGATTATTTGTGTGACATAATCGCTGCACTTGAATGATCTCGAAACTGCCACACGCTCAGCCTTTACGAATCCAGGATTCACTAATTGTGCATTATCAATGAGCACAGCGGCGAAATGCTGGAATGTTGTGCTTTCAATCTTTACTAATCTTGAGCACGCTAGTGATGATTTCGTTTTTTAGTCGATCACTGCCCGGAATGTTATAATTTTCGTCGTTGCAGTCGCAATATGTCACGGCTAAATTTTATTCAGAACTACAAGTATTTAATTAAGTCTCCTCTGGGTGAAACATGCCGCGCCCAAGTTTTAATCAACATAATTTTTAATTCATGAGCACAGTATTCAATGGGATTTTCTCGCTTACAATGCGGGAATTAATGCACTTGGCATAGATTATTGAAATAAGCAACCAGCAGACTTAAAATATGGACACAGATCGTTATTTAGAAGCGATTCCGACCAGAGTTTCGCTGTTCTCCCGTTCAAATTCCATGCTTCCATTTGGCAAAGATCTCCTACCTGACAAATTACACTCTTTTTCGTAGTCTTTCTACGATTTTTAAGTTAAAATTACTCGTCACTGTTTGTCCATGAGACGCAAACTCTTTGTGGAAAACGTATTTTATCTCAGAAAATACTACTGAGTAATTTTGGAACAGGCTCTGTACATAGATAGATGACACAACCATTGGAAAAAGATGGAGGTTGTATGTCGATGAAGTTTTACCAAGAGCCGAAACCACTGAAAGATTGCACCATCTTTCAGTGAAAAGAAAGGCTAGATTGAGATGGAAGAAGATGACCGATAACCTGATATGAGCTACGGTCAAGTTTTAAGATGTTAGCAGATAAATAGATACTTACGTAAAATACGCGGACATTCATAAATAAAAGATGAATATGGCTGCACCGTGCTGGTCTCAGAGTGACGGTTTAGTGTACAAGAAAAGCGTATAGTCATACTTTTTCTCCTCTTGTGTGGTTTGACACCGCCTAAATTCATCATTAATTGAGTGAAACATTGAGTTGATGGTGTTGTGGATGGGGAAAAACTGCGTCTGTTGGCACGGAAGTTCAAAGAAGCCCATGAGTCGAGTGGGAACCAACCCAAGAGTCCATTAAACCCAAATAATACTCGGTAACGTTAAAAGACAACCCTTCTAAAAGTAAATAATGTGTGATCTATAATCCGTTCGCATAGCCAGTTTATTAATAATAATATGGTCATGTCAGTATATAACCTACTACCATGTTAATATCCTTGTCTGACTGTGATGACAATGGGAATATTCTGATAGATGTAAATATCAAACTCTTTATGCCTAGAAAACCTTTGATCGAGGTGTCATAGGCGTGGAAGACACAGAGTTAAGTGCCGCTGGGCGAATAAATACACCAGTATTCGAGTATTCAATCATTTATTATGAGAGGGTGATTATAAGAAAAACTCGCCAGTACGGAGCGGGTCTGAGGAGAGTTTAAAACGGTGCGCAGACGCGGTAGGCGCGGGGGCCACGCCAGGAACTCCCGGAAAAGAGACCGGAGGGAGCGCAAAGCAACGAAGGGATGTTGGAAAGAAAGAAAGGATATTAGAAAAATTCAAGACAAATTTAGAGAAGACAAAGTTAATTCGTATTATTTTACACAAAATCTATCGGGTTGGTGTTGCCATAAATATTTAAAATTATAGTTCTAGTTCATTTTTGTTCAATTTTGAGAGATTTTACCTGGTATATTTACAATTATTTTGATAGGGAGTGTTCTCATAAATATGTGTATGTTTAGAATGTTGAAAACCATTGATTATGTTAAGCACGTTTCATTGCATTGCCAAGTGTAATCGTATTTGTTCCATGCCAAAAATCCTGATCCTTTAAGTTCGTTAATTTAGTAAACTTCGTGGAACTCTTGAGTTAAAATCAATCATTATCGGATATCAACTATTTTATGGGTGTTTGAAAGAGATGGTGATTCGCTCGGTGCCCCCGTCCTTTTCTTCCCTAAACTACGTGTAACAATCCTCTTAAAATCGTCGCTCTTGGATCAAACGCTATTTGCGCAACCTCCCCCACATCCCAATCTTCAAACTTTGTTTAATCATGTCTCCAAAAAACACTTTATTCCACGCCTTTGGAGTTGCCCTCATTCCTCATCTAACAAGCACAAACGATAAGAGTTGAATTGACTTCTCTCGAAAATGATCTATGGAATTTTCATCGACGCTCTTTGTTAATGTGTATTTTTATTATTAATGGAGGCAAACTTTCACAGGCTTAATACACTCCAGCAAATATATTGAAAGATTAAATTAATGTCCATTAAAACTTCACATCACTATTCGCTAAACGATTCTTTTGAATTTTGAGTTTCCGTTTACAGAAATTAATTTGCTGTTAATGGTTTATAATTAAGCCCCTTGCTATTCTGTAAACTGGTACACATACAATGATATTTAACCCATTTTGGCAATTTGTTTAATTAAAAACTATGAATTGACATAGAATTCAAATTTTAAATGTCATATATATATACACTTATTTATTACTTAATATACAGGTTTAGGTAGGTTTTGGACGGACATAACTACAACATCAGTATTTTGTTCCTCCTAGCAAGACACAACCCATCATACTACCCTACAAAAATTCCTTATTATCTCAGTGTACTTCCTTTCTCCCTTCATCCCAACCAACATCCCTATCATAATCCTGCCCTTTTCTCGTTTGCCCTTACATTCTCTCCTCTATTGCAGTCTTCAATATTCCAATTCTGCTCAATATGCCTTTCATCCATTTTTCCTGCCTCAGGATTTCTCTCATCAAGCCCCTCTCCTAGCTCACTTCATTTGGTTTCCTTTCTGTACATTTCTCCTTCTTCATTCTTCTCCACTCCCACATTCCTCCAATCTACGTCTAACTTCTTGCTTCAGAGAACATGTTTCCGCACCATACATAACTACTCTCCATATCAAAGTTTTAACGAGCCTTACCTTTACATCCTTACTCAACGTCTCTGTCATCAGCTCCCCCCAGGTGAAAGCCTCCTTGCCTAGTGCTATTATTCTCCTTACGTCCTCAATACATTGACCATTTTGGTCCAATACACTTTCGAGACGCGTAAACTTTTCCACTTGCTCTAGTTTTTGCCCTTTTTTTCAATGTTAACTTTAGCCTTTCTTGTACCTCGAAAATCGCCCTTTTTGTTATTTATATTGATTCTCATCCCATATATATCGTATTTAATTTCCAATTGACTCATCAATACTTTCAGCCCTTTTGCTAGCTGTCAAACTAGAGGTTGGTTATCAGTAAACCTAGCTGATTTTACGAGTTCCCCACCGACTTTAATCCATATCTCCAGTTCTTCCCTAGCCTCTTTAATCATTTCCTCTACATGTACGTTGAAGAGCACCTATGATAATGGGCAACCCTGCCTTACACCTCTTCCTAACACTGCTTATTCGTAATCTCCGTTCTCCACTCGTACCTCAGTAGTCTGAGACATGTATAAGTTGCGGCTTAGCCTATAGCCTATTCTTCCAATATATTCCTATTTTCTTTAGTGTACTGATTTTTTCCAATTTACTCAATCAAGCGCCTTTTATAAATCTACGAAACAGGCAAATACGTCCTGATTGTATTCACGTGCCTCTCCCCTTCCTAAACGCAAGCTGATCATCCCTTATGTAATCATTTGCCTTGCTCTCCATCCTTTTTTTGATCATCTTGGGAACCACTTTAGTTGCATGGGAAATCAAACTTATTGTTCCGTAGTCTTCACTAGATGTAGTCTTTACCGTTTTCGGAATAGGAACTAATATTGACTTCACCTAGTCTCCCGGCCATATTCCTTCCTCATAGATGATGCGAGTCAGTCCATATAGATTTCCTCCCACATACCTAAACCTTTTAGTAGTTCCGTAAGAATATTGGCCACCCCCAAGGCCTTATTTGGTTTAATCTAAGCCCGTTCAGTCTCATCGTCGAGTGTGCCTGAACCTAAGCTGTCTTCATGTATGTCATATTCCCTTTCTATGTCTAAGCTTGTTAACGTAAGTTCTTCAGCATACAGTTCTTCCATACGTATATTCCTTCCATCCATCTTAAACCTTTTTGGTGTCAACTATTATCTTACCCGACTGATCTCTTTTAACACAGATCCTCCTTTTTTACTTCCTAATAGTGTTTTATCTTTCTTGTATAGCGCACCAATTTTGCCCTTCCTCTGCAAACTTTCCATATCCTTTTAAAAGTTAATAAATTTTAAAAATTAAATCCCAAAGTAGTCTTTGGGGCCCTGGGAATATTTCAAGCGTATTCGGGCGTGGTGGCCAGATTTTGATCGTATTCAGCTCCACGTTTATTAAATTTTAACAGCATTCTTCATTCTCAAAGACGGTCTTCACATTTCAGTTAATGCGGTGCCATGTGATGGAATGGCGTGGTACACGCCCGACTGTGGAAGTGACGGGGTATTTAAATTAGGATCGTTTTACAATAAATGTATACCCCCTAATAAGGTTCTAAACAAACTATTTTTATCAACAAATTCTCTTTCCATAAGTTTTCGAAGATTTCCTCCGCTATATCTGAAAAAATTGATAAGTGAGTGCTGTGACTAATTCACGTTCTCTATCCAAATGCTTTTATTACATCCCTCATTTGTGTGTGAAAGTGTGTATACCCAAGCGATACAAAGAAACTAGTAGTTTAAATCAGAAGGTTCAAACTGAAATCATGTTCATTGATCATTCACCTCACAAAAAGTATTCCCCCCTTCCATCTACCCGTCATTGGACGTTGAAATCCTGAAACGAATCCTTGTGGAGCTGGTGCATCCATCCTATAGAATGGTATAAAAATTATTCGGTTCCTTGGGCCATTTCTAAGAAAGGTGTACCTGTTTTCGTTTCCTGTGGAATAAACCCCTTCTCAAGGCGCTCAAGCCTTGGCTAGCCTTGGAGCTGTGAATTAGGCTAACCCAACACATTGTCTTGAATGGCCCCCAATTTTTGCATCAAACGGCAAAATAATTTGCAAAAAACCACATTTGCTCGTTTTAATATTGAATTAATAACAATTAAAATGAATCGTGGAATCCTTGGAGTGAACGTAATTATCCTCGCAGAATCATATTTGCGGGAAATTGGTGAGGGATGATTTACGAAGTTAATGAAATATTCTTTCAAAAGTTAAGATGAGAATGTTCCCTCCCTGAAATTTCGCATTATTTTTAGTCGTGGAAGGTAAAGGGCTGAGCAGCGAGAAATTAATTAGTGGAGAGGAGGTTCGTGGCCTCCATATTCTTCACAGCCTTGCTCTGGCTCCGGCAGAAGCAAAAGACCTCAGAGGCCTTACCAGTTTTGGTTGGGGAGGGGGAAGGGAGGCTCTTAGGTCTCGTATACGGGCCCGAAGTCCAGTCCGCGTCCACTTAAAGATTCTCAAAGAGATGTGACCCGGCAGTGTGGGGTGCGTGGAACAGCATCGAGTACCGGAACTAACTCACCTCTGGGACGTTTTAATAGCCCAGACCCCTCCTCGGCAACTCCGCGGTCATGTAGCGCCGCCGTCGCCTGAAAGATGTCTCGCCGGAAGGCCTTGCGCTGACCCCCGCACCCGGTGATACCACACTTCCCTCTCCCTCCTCCTTTATGGGAGCGCTCTTGAGCTCGATCAATGCTTCGTTTCGCGGTTTTAATGGAGTCCTTTCCACCCAGTTGCTTAATTAAGGCGTCACTCTCTCAAAAACACCAAGGACATTCACTGCATCAGTGCCTGGCGGAGGGCCCTTCTTGAAAAAGAGAGGACGCTACAAAATAGGGGGAAATTCTTCACTGTTGAAGTGTCCTTGGAGGTAATGTGCCTTGAAGACAATAATTCTACTCTTGTGCCCCATGGGTTGATCTCAGTGATCGATTTTTTCATTTTTAAAAAATACGAATAAGGACAAGGATATTTTTTTTGGGGTGTGACGACTTCGAGGTAATTAAGTCCTCTGTACATGAACAGATTAAAACATGATTGAAATTGAGTTTATATTAGTGTATACGGAAATAAGTTACATTCATAAATAATATTTTTGAATAGACAAGTATCATTATTACTCCACAATATTCATCCAATATTAGGACTTGTTGAAAATATCTCCGGTTGGTGGTAATATTAGGATTTGTTTCCCACTTAGAATACAAATGACTTTCATTTGCTTATCATCAATAAACTTATAGTAAAGGTTTTAAATCCAATGGTGAAAAAAATAGAGTTGGAGAAACCCTCAGTGAGCATAGCCAAACGACAGTGCTGAAATATTATATTATAATAAGTTGGTAACTGGTATAAATATTCCACTTCAGCGGAACGCTGATTCAGTCATACGTACTAATTAATGAAGGTGTTACTTGAAATGGTATAAATGGATCATTTAAGACAAATATCGTTAAAATGGTAACATTATTATAGTTCATCTGAAAAGTTTTAAATCTGATTGGTAGTTGAAAAGGATGTTTGAGTAGTATCCTTTTGGGAATCTTTAGAAACCTAATCGTAATACTTATTGTTATACCTCCCTAAATTCTTCATGATCAAAATTCATAGCTAATCCTGTGTGTTCATTGAGGATTTATTCGGTCATATTTTCCCATTTTATGTAAACAAAAAAGGGTAGAGGAATGTGTGAGACTACGTACTATTCTAAAAGACAAGCGTTTTTGATATCTTGTGCAAAGAAATATAAAATTAATAATAAATTAAATATTTTCTTCAATGATTCATAAGAAAGTACTGCCAAGAACTATTTATAGTGGATTTTGTTTCATTCTTATGTCTATATATTTTATCAAGGGGGTCTTAAAGAACTTTAGTCGCTATTCTTCTCTATAGCCTTAGGACTGGGAAAATAGCGTTTTTTCCATGAATGCAGGCATTCACTAAGATGTAAAAACTGTTGGAGATCCAGTTCTGCGGTATTACTTTGATTTAATTTACTTTTGAAGTTCGGGATTGGTAGATGATTAATGCAAAGAGATTGCTACCGTCCGACTGATAAACTCTATGAGAGGTCATCTTCACATTTTGAGGAATCTCGACGCATAAATATGGATCCTAATTAATTTTTCTCCTACTTCGAAATTATTTTTATTAATGTTTAATCTTGTTAACTACCAGTTATATTCTCGATGTTTCTAGCTATGAAGAAAATTTTTAAAAAGTTGAAGTTTATCATTTAATACATTACTTAAAATATTATTCCATTTCTATTAGTTAATGCAACAAAATAGTTCAAAAGACCAACACCTAAAAAAAAATGTTTTCGGCCGCCGAACTTCGTTAAGCGAAATCAATAATTTGTGAAACTACGATATTTTTCGTCGCATTTACAAATTTTTTGAAATAAGGAGAAATTATATGAATTATGATACTCTGTTTATGTGTGAATAGTTCCATTCAGTATATTTTTACAATTTTGCAAGTTTCCTGTAATCTACCTTTAACAATATATGCTACAATACCCTGTCGTATTAATACCTTGCGTTATTTTCTCACCTCCAGACCAGGTAATATTTTATCATGACAAGCTCCCTTAGTGAGAAAAAAATATTCGTTTCCGCCGAAGGTTAACGAGACGTGGAGCAGGTTTACGCTTAACTTATACTTTAATGGCGCCGTTTTAAGCTGCGTTCATCCGACATCGTGCACCTGCTGCCTAAAATAATTTACATCGTGTCCGGTAACCTCGTCGTCTATTAGCAGGGTGGCGCAATTCAATTTAAAACCCCTGGAGGCAAATTTAGTTCCCGGGCGTGCATTTACATGGTTGACCAGTGCAGTTATAAAGTTTCACGTTCAGAATTTTGGCAATATTTTTTACATGGAGAACTGCCAAAATCTACACACGAACCATGACAGTTGAGGATCCGACCAACAAGTATCTTCTGCTAAATATTGGATGAATATAGTCTTCTTGTATGAAAATTAAGTAAAAATTCTGCCTAGTACTCAGTAAAAATACGACATAATATTTAAATACTATTTAAATATTTACTAAAGGATGATAATAGAACCGTTACTCAGGAGGACGTAGACGATATCTCTTTGAGCTGATTTAAAACGATCCGACACGATGTTCAGAAATATGGTCTTTGTGGAAAGTTAATGAAAGCCGATAAAAAGATCTAGTTATAGGTGTTTTAAGGCTTAAACAGGTCATCATGCTCCATTCCATTGGTTGAGAAATACTTATCCCTTCCATTAGAAAAATAGTCACAGATTTATAACAACGTACTTGAAATAAATATACAAAGATCAGATAAACGTTTTTTCAATTTGACTTCTATGAACAGACCCTTTGGCTGACAGAGACAACTTTATGATAATTAACTTGCGACTCCAAACAAAACACAATCGAGAAACCTACTCTACGTCAGATACCTCTTCATCTCTGTGTACCTCTTTCCACCCTACTATCCTGTTCCTGCTTTTCCTCGTTTGCCTAACATTCTCTCCTCTATTACCTTCTTCAACATCCCACTGCCGCTCCATTCGCCTTTCATACATTTTTCCTGCATAAATAGGAGATTTCCCAACAAACCCCTCTCCTCACACACTATCTCTAATACTTCCTCATTTGTTTTCCTTTCGGTCCATTTTATCTTCTCCATTCTTCTCCACACCCACATTTCGAAAGCCCCCAATCTACGTCTATCCTCTTGCTTCAGCGACCACGTTTCCTCGCCGTACATAGCTACGCTCCATTTCAGAGTTTTAACGAGTCTTTTCTTAACCTCCCTACACAACGTCCCCGTCATCAACTCCTTCATCCTTGAGAAAGCCTCCTTGCCTAACGCAATTCTTCTCCTTACGTCCCTACCACTTTGCCCGTATTGGTCCAAAACATTTCCGAGATATGTAAACTGTTTTACCTGCTCTATTTTTTCCCTTCCTATTTTAATGTTTAGTTTAGCGTTTTTCTTTCTGGAAAATCGCGTAATCTTTGTTTTATTAATATTGATTCTCATCCCATATCTATCGCACTGAACATCCAATTCACTCAGCAATGCTTGCAACCCCTTCGCTGACGGAGCAACCAATGCTTGGTCATCAGCGAACCTAACCGATTTTACAAATTCCCCTCCGACTTTCATTCCCACCTCCAATTCTTCCCTTGCCTCTTTAATCATTTCCTCCACATTTACGTTGAACAGCACCGGTGACAATGGGCAACCCTGCCTTACACCTCTTCCTAACACTGCCCATCCGGACTCTCCGTTCCGCACTCGCACAAGAGCAGTCTGAGATATGTACAGGTTGCGGATCAATCTCCTGTCCCTCCAATGCATTCCTATTTTCTGCAAAACATGCATTAGTTTTTCCTAATTCACTCTATTAACTGCTTTTTCGAAATATACGAAACAGACAAATACATCCTGATTTTATTCCAAATTCCTCCACTTCATTTACAGATATCAAAACATCCACGACCCAGGTGTCAGCCCAAAAAGTCATCATCAGGAATTGACCAGTCAAAACCCAGGCCTAGAATGACAAAATATATGCGGATGAACAAAATATCTCTCTATCCCGCATGAAACAAATCCACCCCAATCCACTCTAACCCTCCAAAATTAGTGAACGACATTGAGACCTGGATGTTGATAGGCTTTACACAGCTATATAAATGCCATTTCCATCGTTTTTAATTTTATAGGGTTATCGGATGGGGGAAGGGATGCTAGAACGGAAACACTGGTTGAAGGGGATGAATTATTTGGTTTCCCTACCCAACCGACCTTCTCGCTGAATATTGTTTTTATGGTTAATGTATATGAATATATGAAATAATTTTACAGTCGTGATCTGCTCAAAAAACCGCCTTCCCCACATGTCCTGTGTGTGTCCATTTTGTGTTTTCCTATCCCCTTTCCTTATACCTATTTCTATGTTTGAATATATATATATATATATACATATATATATATATATATATATATATATATATATATATATATATATATATATATATATATATATTCACGTGTACACACAAAAACCATTACCACAATAATCAACCCGAAGATTGGTTTGGTAGGTGATGGGAGAGTTCACCCAGTACTAAGCTCGACGGCGTGTGAAATTCGCAATCAGGGTAGGGGCCAGTTCCTTTCCCTGTGCCAGTTATGAATCACACAGCATGGATGGAGCGAAGGGTGCCCAGAGATGCTTTCTCTGGCTTAACTACCAAATTTTTTTATTATAAAAGAAAAAAAAACTGGTCCTCCAAAGCATGTTTATTCATAAATTTCATCTTATACGCTTATTATTTGATTTCAGCTTGCGTTTTAAAGGGATATAGGCTTTTGTTTTCGAAACAGAAAAAAAGGATGAATGGATAGAATATATAAATTTATCGTAAAAACTTATGGTTCACATTCAGGAGAAAGGTATGCAAATGATTGTGGTGAGAGTTATATTATAATACTGGAGAGTACAGAGTATAAGCTGAAAATTTAGAAACAAAATATTTCGCCAGTGATCATATACTATTCAAATGCTTTGCTGGAATTATTTTTTTCAAAAATGAAATTTATATAAATACAAGTATATTTAAAAATGTTAAAATAAAAACACACATTTTAGAAAACAGTTATTCTTGCTGTTTTTTTTTATTTTGTGAAGAGGAAACGTAACTGAACTCAATCGAACTTTTCATTGGAAAAAAGAAAACTCGCAGCCTATCTCAACAGCCTAATTTGTTTAAAAATAAAGTTGCCGTTGATAAATGTATGAAACTAAGTTACTACGTCCTACGCTTTATGCTGGAATTTATGCATATTTTACGAATATTTTTGCTGATTTTGAGTTCAATTTTCCTTTTTATCTGCCAAATTTAAGAACTGAAAATGAAGCAAAATTATTTGATATTAAATGACTTGTATTCACTGTCATCTCATTAAATGTGAAGGACATTTTGAGCATTTAATTTTTTATGGGCCTGTCACCTGAAGACATTATGACAGAGATCTAAACTTCTATATTATTGAGTGATAAATCCTGTCGTGGGTATATTTTAACAATATAATTTATGAATTTTTATTTCAGATTGCTATTGGAAGACTTTAACATTCCAATACGTTTTTTGAGTATTTTGAATATATCTCGATATAAAATCTTACATTTTTAACGCATTTTGTATTGTCCTGTAGATTGTCTTTGATGGAAAATTTTAATTCGACAAATTAAGAAGTTAATTAGTAGTTTTAAATTAGTAAATTAGTTTATTGGTAACACATTCACGACTATTGAAATAAGTTTTAAAATTAACTCATTAATGTTTAGGGTCAACTCTGCGCCATACTGCATTTATTTCATCGATTTATTGATGTTTTTAACTGATCACTTAAGACACTATAAATTTCATTTCTTGAGAAAAAGTGTTTATTATAAATGAATATTCTTCATTAAATATTCGTTTTGAACCCACAAGATACTTTCCAAATACCTATCTGTTGGTGATTGAAACAGTCATGCCCTTTCCGTCCCAACTGAGGTGTGTGACTATATCCTATCTGGGATCAGAGTCGGTAATACAAGTCGCCCTCCGCAATGTAATCGCCCACTTGCCGTTAAACATCATGAACCTCGATAGTGTTTATAATGCAAACTTGGGCAAAGCTTCACATCAACGAGTAAGTTGGCTTACCCCCAGAGTCTGAAGGGTGGTCATGTTGTCGACATTCGTATTTATTGACGGAATCACTTTGTTTGCCCCAAGGAGTGCGTCATCATTGTGGGCTATCAACTGGGGGATTATTTTGTATCAGCCCCCCGAGGTATCCCGTCATTCAATAAGGAAAATCAGTGAGGTCCTACTCTTCGGCCATGGGATGATAAACCAGTGAATAACTGGTAGTGAATAACAATCAGGGTGCTAGACATGTTAATTTTATTGTGCACCACACTCTGAGGGAAAGGAAATGTAGAAGTTTGGTCTCTAACTTCACCCATCGGTATGAGGGCTGCTCATATATATTCCAACTATTAGCGTTTCCAATTGTTTGGTAGCAGCGATATTGCAGGGAATTTTGTTGAATGTTTTGTCATTTTATTACACCATACCATTACTTTTAATATTTGTTTATAACCTTTATTACTTCTTCGAATAAACATGCGTTATTTCGCAGGCGTAATTCTTTATCTACAATTCAACCCTTCATCCTCGATGGATATTTTACATTACTCCTGGGAAGTTCATAAAGCGAGGAATTTTTTGGTGATTATTAGATAAGACAGTAATTTGGAGTAAGTATGATTACTCACTTACCCCGAAACGCTGTCAAAATAGCGATTAGGAAATGTTCCTGAGAAGTATTTCTCCCACAGAAAAGGAAAACAGAAGCATATTATGCATTTGTGTATGCTAAGGGAAATTGATTGTTTTAAAAATAATTAAAAGTAAATTTACGTGGTTCAAACCATCATATTAATTTATTGCACATATCATTTGATAATGCATTGACTGGTTCACCTGAAATATGCTTAGGGATTAATTTGTAATATGTTTTCATTCAGTTCCTTAAAAAGGTGGCATCGTGTTTCTGAAATACAAATTATTGACCAATTATTGCGTTTCAGCCGGTATATACATAAATTAGAATTAAACTATGAGGTAAATATTTTATATTTTTTCAAATAGTTTGTGTTTTTGCTGAGGAAGCTCTCAAAGAGTGAATATTTCATGAAATATTTGTTTCCTAAGATAAAATAAACATACCACCGAATCGATAAAACGAAGAAAGAACTGAAAAGTTGGACATTTGGTGTAAGAAAAGGTGTTTCAAGTCCCGAATTGTAAATGCACACAATTGTTTTAAATTCGCCAAGATAATTTATTTAATGTTTTTTTGAACGTGGATTGAAAAGAAGAATAGATACGGTGATTTTTCGTTGAAATCCATTTTTTATATCTTTTAAGATTTACCTGTGGGTGTTTTTTGAAACAATTATCAAAATGAGATGGGGAAACGGAATTAATTAATATTGACTCCGAAACCTCGGGAATGGAGGCAGCCGTTTCATATCCAGTTGGAAATCATACCGGATGAGTACAGGTTATAATTAGGTCGGCTAGGGTTCCGTCGCAAACAATTGCGTTTACATTGAGCAGGTGTTTGAGCGTTCGACCAAAGCTTCCTAGCTTTACCGGATGCTAGTTTTTGGGCGTCTGGCAGCGAAGGCTGCTGCCGCTCTGGGTTTGCGGGCTCCGAACGCTGGGAAGAGAGGGCAACAACTTTTTTCCTCTGGAACTTGGCATTCCCGAGGCAGTTGATTCGGTCGTTTTTTTTCATCCCGGGGAATTTCGATCAATTATACCGCTCGAGGAACTGTACACTGAAATTCTCCGCTCTCCTTTGTCTCCCTTCGAGCGCCCTCCTCCCTTCCCCCGCGAAAAGTTTTCCATTCTCACCTAATCGACTCGCCGCTGCAGTGAACATTCGGCAGAAACTTCTCTCCTCCCTCGTACCCTGCAGACCTTGAATGGATGCACACAATTTACTGACAGATGCAACTCAGGGTGAGTGTGCGAAATGGAAACTGCTTGTTCAGTTTGGCAATGCATAAAACTATTTTAATTAAAAGGTCCGGCGCCGGTTCCTGGCTTCATTTGACTTTCATCAAGGTAGCTTATTCCGTTCAATTGAATTGAATTCGACCATTGATCCATACCCACTCCTTAATGTATGCCTATTTTTATTTTTTATTTGCAGCAGCCAAAAATTAAAATTCCATTAAAAGCGTAGTGAATAAAACGCCATTGTCGAATTTTATTTCACATTAATTTCGCTAGTGGTATTTTACGTTAGCAACACCGCAAGTGAAATATGCCGCAGGCGTTTAGGAACCATCGCGTAACGTGTAAGTCTAGAAATTGTATGAATTTAAAAAGAGAGGCAACAGATTTATAAAAACAGTATAATGAAGTTAGGCTTAATAGTATTCAATTTAAATACAGAAATTTGAATAAGAGATCTTCCAGAATTTAAAAACCCTAAACAATATAATATATTAGAAATACCAAATCTCTTCAATATTTTTTTCTCTGCCTTTTTATGTAACTAGGTTTGTTGAAACTCTAGCTTAATTCTAGAGATAGCAAAGTTAAGATATAATTTAGTGCAATCATATTTTACAATTATTTTCAATTTTTTAAACAGTTTACAGTTAAAATAGAAACCAGATCGATCACCGATTTGAGTGTTGAGTCACTAAAATTCTTCTTGTTTCAGGATATTATTTCTGAGTGTCAATTTAAGAAAATAAGTTAGAAATTTTCCAAATACTAACTGATGACAGCTATTCTTACGTAACTTATGTTAGCTTGCTGATTATGGATATAAAAGTATGGGGAGAATTATTCTTTATAAAAATCTTCAAGATAAACCACTGTCTCTGCAATTCAGTATTATGGGTGAAGCTTTATTGTTAATGAAGATTATATTAGTGACTACAGTATTTCTAGTGTAGTTTCCCCCTTAATTAGCATTCCATGGAGGTTAATAGACTAGATTTTATGACAGCCTTGGGAAATAATGACTTGATGATGATGAGTTGACTATCAGAGACTGTAGGAATCACGCCTACAAACTAATCTACATCGTGGCAATAACGTGTGGCTACTTCATGTATCCCCTCTATTTCCTCATGCATTAATTCCATTCACCTACACGCCACCCGGCCCAAGGGCGCACGGTGGGGGACGTTCGGACGCAAGACTTGGAGAGTATTGAATAGGAATTTTATCTTGTATACCCATATTTTCGTCACTATATACTTGTTGTTTTGTTAGTTGTTCCCCTTTTACTTTTTTCGCGAACAGTGTGCGGGAAAAACGAATACTTGAATCTATCTGTTCCACAGTCCCTCTAACTTTGTGACAATTTTCGACCCTACCAATGTAATCAGGGCGCCTAATTATATCTCCAATGTCGGATACAAAACCACACACTTTATATCTTTGTAATAGGTTTAATTCCAGTTTAATCCTTGAATTGAAATGAGTCACCCTGAGTCTTCGCATATCTAAAGGTTCCCACCACAGATTCTGTACTAAATGTCTGACGCTTTGTTTCCTTGGATACGAGTTTTTCACGAACCTAGCGGACTTTCTCTGCACCCTATTCTATTATCTAATAAATATTTTGTGAAATGAATGCCAAACGCTCACCACATACTCAATGCGAGGTCTCACTAAAGAAAAAAAGCACGTCTCCTTCACTTTTTCGTCGATACACATTTCGACTACACGTTTGACGAATGCCAGGTTTTTTAGCGACTCTCCATAAATCGTGCCTCCTATGTTTTCCCCTAGAAATATCCGAGCCAATGGTGACCCCTAAGTATTTTACATCATCCGAAATGCTCATGTAAACACCTCCGAATGTGTAACTTGTTAAAGTTTGGTTGTGTTTTCTATTGTTTAAGAAATGTATGACGGTATATTTTTTTCGAATTTAATTCCAGCCCACAATTCTTCACTTCATTTTTTAATGTTGTTTAAGTCAGTTTGTAGTGATTCACGATCTGTGTCATTCACTATTTCCCTGTAGATTATAATGTCGTCGGCAAAGAGTTTTATCCCGCTTTTTATTTTACAGTTGTCATTAATCCATATAAAAAATAGTAGTGGTCCTATGACGTTACCCTGTGGGACGCTGGATGTTACTTGCACATTAATAGAGTTTGACACATCCATCACACAGCACCCGAATCTAGTTTATTAATTTGTCATTTATTCCATACCTTTGCAACTTGTTAATCAATTAAGCGTGTGGGACTTTATCAAAGGTATTTTCGAAATCCAAGAATATCGTATCTACTTGTTTGCCTCTTTCCCCCAACTGCAGAACCTCGTGTATAAAAAGTCCCAACTGCGTTTCAGATGATCTCTTCATTCTGAATCCATGTTGTCTGCTGGATGATCGGTCGTGAGTGTCGAGGAATGTCATGACGTTACTAACTACAATATGTTCCAAGGCTTAACAAATGAGGGAGGTTAACGATATTGGTCGGTAATTACCGGAATCTTGTTTATTTACGATTTTAAAAATAGAGGAGATGTTGGCTATTTTCCAGTTCAAGCGAACAACACCTGGATTCGATTTGTTGAACATGTATTAAAAATAATAGCAATTTCGGGTGCGAGCTCTTTTAGTGCCCTTGTGAGAATATCCTCTGATCCGGGTGATTTATTGCTCTTGGTGTATAGGAGTTGTTTCGTGATACCTATGCGCGTATTTCTGTCATCCATCTTTGCGATAGATGTAACGTGGACTTCACTGGATTTCTCTGTATCATTAGCATACAGGCTTTGAACAAAATTATTTAAAATATTTTTTGGGTGTTTCGTGTGCATATATATGTTTTTATATACACATATGCATATTTATGTACATTTACATATTTTCCCATTTCTGCCTTTGAGGGAATATATGGTTGGACGTTTTCCTTTTTCCTTGCAATTCCCTAACCAAAAACCCTTAGTAGTCTCCAGGTAGCACAGACACTTTATTTTAAATATTTTTAAGGTGCGATGCATTATTTTCTTTGTTTCCCTACGATGTGCAATGCATTTTCTTTGTGCTCTTTTGGAAGGACTTTCTAGGACATTTTTCATAGTTTTTCATAAGTGTATGACTCTACGACTCCAGTATACCGTGTCTAATTAATTCGAATAAATGCTTCCATGTAGCCTCCATCTCAGCATTGTGCGTTATCGTAAAATGTAATTTTAGGCTTTTGATAAGATACACGAAAAATTCCTTGAAATTACCCTTTTTGAATTGGTACACCACCGGGTTTTACACTTTTTTGAACGAAAAAGATAATTCGATAACAATTACTTAGCGGTCACTTATTCCTTCCGTTACATATGAATGTGTGACCATTTCGGGATGGCTTATGAACCAAAGATCTAGAATGTTGTTTCTGGTAGTTGGTGTTTTTATTACTCAACAGTTTATCGATCTGTTATTCCTTTATTTTTTATGTAGCTTGTTCTTTACGAGTGTAGAGAGTATTTTCCTGTACATAATGTACTTTACTGATTGCTGCATCTTTTTTCTCGTGTTGGTTTTGTTTTCCATGCGTTTCCCATTGATATTGTTATAGCGCTCATTAGCAGTAGCAGAATTGAATCTGCGAATTAACTTATTTTGAAACTTATTTGAATCTCTTTCCGAAATGCTAAGCTGCGGTGACCGTATTAGCGGCCCACTAAATGACCTCCGGATTGACCAACTCTATCCTAAAAAACGCCCGCAGCAGTCGAGTATCCTATCCCCAACCTTACTCGCCGCCTCTGTCCTTTAATGGGGAACAGAAGCTAGGCACTGACTATAGCATTAAATGACCATACAGAGTCGGTCGTTATGGTAGTTTCCCAGCGAAAAGCAAAGTTAGGATATGTTTTAGTTTTATTTGTATTTTGTATTTAATGATTGTCAATTATGAGGAAATAGGTTAAAAAATGAATGGTCGTTGAAACAAGTTTTGAGGAATTAATGATTTAGACATAAATGGAAAAGGAGGAGTTCAGATTCACATTGCCGAGTTAAGTCAGTGGTTGACTAAATTTTATTTTAGTAAACTTGGCTAATTAAATAGGTTTGGCCGGAGGCTATAATATGAGTGTAGCTGGTTCGGCAAAATGTATAGCCTAAGGAGTACGTGAATTATATTGTTATTTTGTATGACGGCATAATTATATGATAAATACATTAATTACCCGAAGATAATTTGATTTGGAGTTTTAAAAAAATCATACCTGAAGTAGGCGTAAGAGTATTGTTTCCGAAATCATATAAACTATTTGATAAGTCATCCCGTGTAGGTTTCTTGCTTCCCATCGTGGTCCGGAGTTATTAAAAGAACCTACACATTTGGAAATATTTATATCCCGTTTGATGCGATATGCTCTCCAATATAATTTCTTTTGCTCCCTTTATTCCCATATTCCCTCATCTCATTTTTAGAATTTATTTTAAACCGGATTCATTTTGATCATCCATGAATGCCGGATTTTAATCCTCCGTCTTTCAATCTCCCAAGTTGCCATTCATTTTGACAAGGTGTGTCTAAATCATTTTCCCCTTGTCTTTCCGTTCTAATCCACATTTAAAACATTATTTTTCTGTTTCCTGCCAGCTCTCTTCCCCTCTCCTCATTCCCTTGAAGTGTTCTGAATGCTCCAAATCAGGCAGTTAGTTTTTTCCCACACTCGAGATTGTCAGGTGGTTGACGGCTTTACTTTCACCCTTTTTCTCCTTTTCTTGTCATCCATTTCTTCAAGCGTTGGGTTTGACTTTTACCCACGTCAAAATTCTTTTTCCTTCTTGACCGCAAGCGCTCCGTCTCTTAGATAAGAGAAGTCGTTAATTTTTTTCGTTCACTTGAACGATACGAAATTATTAAAACAAACATGTCAATATATGAATATATTTAAAAAAAAATAAGAAATGTATGTCGATCAAATTATCATAACATATCATGTCGACAAATAATACATCCTCGTTCCAAAATTGCTCACTCTTCATTGTCTTCACTCCATATCCTGATTTCGGAAATACGATTATACCAACGAAAATACGTTTATTTTTTGTGAATGATGTAGAATTGCCTATAAAAATCTGTCTAATAGTGTTGCTTAGTCAATGTTTAAAATAGCATATTAATGTCACTCAGATAACCTGGGAATGAAATACTTTGACCACCCGTCATCCATTAAATCCATTCACCTATTCTCATTCATTCATTCTTATTCTTCTTAGTCATGAACATACTTCTTATAGCCTTCACTCCATAAAATAGTTTCGTTCTTTTTTTCTGATGTGAGAAGCAATATCTCATTTGTGTAAAACGTTTTCTTTATACAAAATCCCATATTTATCCAATAATATATAGTCATTAAACTGTTCCTGTCCAGCAACCTTAAATGCACTTGGGTGAGATATAGATAAATAGTACCATGCATTATCGAATTGCTGAAAGAAAAAGGGATACGTCGCTTAACAATTATATATTTTAATATAGTTTTAGTGGTATAATTTAATATATATTTAGTTACCAGTTAAAAGAAATACTACTCCTTATTGTAGAAAATTATTTAATTCAGTTGTTGGATCATTTGCTAAAACATCGTAATTCAAGATGACTTGTACGTATGTAATCGAGGGCACGTAATATGGCATTTTCAAATGGGAGCTTCTTAACAATTTCTGTGTTAATAACAAATCATTCAACAACTACTTCCTTTTTTACATTAACACAAAAATTCCCAATTCCCAAAAAATTAGTTGAGACAAAAAATGTGATTTACTTCGCTGTTGATTTTGATGACTCAACATTCAATATTTTTATACATTTTAGTTTAAGTTGTGATGATATTTTCTTTGAGGAAAAATTTAACCTCAGAGAAAATCATTTGAAATACTTTTGTATAAAACTATAAAATATATCAATGAATTAATGAATGTATTCAAAAGAAATATCAAAGAGCAAAAAACTTCATAGAGCATGACTTTCTCGCTTTCAAGTAGGCTTGAAAATCAATTTTTACCATTAAATTTTTGCACGAATTTAATATTTTACCAACCTTTGACTTTCTTTGAAATTAATATTGATTAACGCATTGCCGTAGCACTCAAAAATGTAAATCCCTCGCGAGAATTCCAAGCTTACCTCTTTGTACTTCTCTTATCGGTCAAGAACTTCATTTTAATCTACTTCCTTCATTCATTATTCATTTTCCAAACAGAAATTTAATTTCATTATTCGATTCATGTTTTCCGTTTCTGCTGCATGCTAATAATTATCAAACCATTGTCTCCAATAGTTTTGATTTTACAGATGTAAGATATCGTTTTTTATTAGTTAATTAGTCAGGCTATTTGTTATGCATATTTATTCACCTCTTTTAATCTAGTGCTAAAAGACTTTATTTAAATAATATTTCGTAAAAGTAATAATTACTATTTGGTAATCTCCCGGTTAAGGTAGGTTTTTGGATGGACACAACCATCCAATAAACATTTTGTAACTCCAAACAAAACCCAATCCAGCAACCTAATCTATATCAGATCCCTCTTCATCCCTGTGTACTTCTTTCCTCCCTTCATCCCGTCCAACATCCCTATCCTGTTCCTGCCCTTTCCTCGCTTGCCCAACATTCTCCCCTCTATTACCTACTTCAACATTCCACTACCGCTCATTACGCCTTTCATTCATTTTTCCTGCCTCCAAAGGATTTCTCTCAAGAAACCCCTCTCCTCACCCACCATCTCCAGTACTTGGTATAAATAATAATATATTTGTAAAATTTACAACTTAAATGCAGAAGCTTATTCCGAAAGTCTTTTTTCTCTTCCTTATACTGTACATGTATCATCCCAAGCATGTATAGCTTGTTCTTCGTTGTCATTTCCGTGGCATACCATCTCCAAGCATTCCATCAATGACTTTAAGGTCTCCAATTCGAAGAAATTTTAAACATTAAAATAGGAGGGGAAAAATAGAGCAGGTAGAAGAGTTTCCGTATCTCGGAAGTGTTTTGGACCAACACGGTCAAAATAGTAGGGACGTAAGGAGAAGAATTTCGCTAGGCAAGGAGGCTTTCACAAGGAGGAGGGAGTTGATGACGGGGACGTTGAGTAGGGATGTTAAGACAAGACTCGTTAAAACTCTGATATGGAGTGTAGCTACTATATGTGCGGCGCGGAAACGTGGTCACTGAAGCAGGAGGATAGAGGTAGATTGGAGGCTTTTGAAATGTGGGTGTGGAGAAGAATGGAGAAGGTGAAATGGACCGAAAGGAAAACAAATGAGGAAGTACTGGAGATGGTGGGTGAGGAGAGGGGTTTGTTGAGAGAAATCCTATGGAGGCAGGAAAAATGAATGAAAGGCGTAATGAGCGGTAGTGGAATGTTGAAGTAGGTAATAGAGGGGAGAATGTTGGGCAAGCGAGGAAAGGGCAGGAACAGGATAGGGATGTTGGACGGGATGAAGGGAGGAAAGAAGTACACAGGGATGAAGAGGGATCTGATGTTGATCAGGTTGCTGGATTGGGTTTTGTTTGGAGTTACAAAATATTTATTTGATAGTTGTGTCCATCCAAAAACCTACCTTAACCGGTAGATTACCTAATAAAAAAATTGTTTCTTCTTATATTGACCCATCTGAGCCATCCAAATGTTAAGATTGAAAGATCGACGTGATATTCGTCGAAAATGCCTTGGTCCAAATATTAATATTTGTATTCTACCGGTAAAGAAAAATTTGGCAGGAAGATCTATACATGTATACAACAATACATTTACTTGCCTTTCCTAATAAAAACAAAAACTGACATCGCAAACTACAGTATCTCTCTTCAATTCCGAATTCCCTTTTCCATTCTATCCAACATCCATATCCTACACCCTATTCCTACGCGTGTCTTGTTCGGCTACTATTCTCCGCTCCATCAGTTTTATTCGTCATATTCCCAATCAAAACGCTTGAATTCGTCCATCCCCATTTGGATGTTTTCCACAAATCTTCTCTCCAGGCTCACTATGTCTACCATTCCCCTGTATGTTTCTCATTCCACTTCACCTTCTCCACAACCACATTTCAAAATTCTTCAAGCGATGCTTATCATGCTGCTTCAATGACTATGTTTCCGCGCCGTACGAGACCATAATCCACGTTAAATGTTTTACGAATCGTTTCTAAATCTTCTTACTCAACATACCATCAATTTCCTCCTCGTGAAATCTTCTTTGCCTGACGCAATTCTTCCCGTTATGATCGACTACTTGGACCATATTAGCGCAGAACACATCCAAGATAGGTGTACTCTTATAGCTTATGAACTATAAATTTGATGTAAAACTTTGCCTTTCTTTTTCTGAAAAATCGCGTTTTGTTTACATTTATTCTCATTCTATACCTATCGCATTGAATTAATAATTGATAATCAATTCCTTTTTTTTAATTACTGCTAATTAACAAGAAGGAATTGATACATAATAAATATTCCTTAAACATAGTCGTGTTAGTTGTCCAGCCTAAAAATGGAATATCTGAATTTATTTTGTAATGATCTTATATAATACGATATTATTAAACCTGTATTAAGCTTCTATCTCCGGTTATTAGGTTTCAAGAGTTATTCGTAATTATAGTGTTCCATCTGCGAATATTTTAAATCCACCAATGTTTACATTATATACGTAAAACCATTATTTTACTTACGCAGAGAAGGATGGATTAACAGTATCCATCCAACTTGTCCTTTCTTGAATTTTTTAACGTACTGTTTCTTAATTGGAATTACTTTTTGATTATTTCATATCCACATAGGAAGGATGGATGAATCAACTGATTCATCAATCCTTCCTATGTGGACCGTTCTTTAGTGCACGGAGGAGTTTTATGGGTTCGTTAATGCAATTTTATTGGCATTAATAATCTCCTGGTTGAAGAGATGCTATTTTTGTCATCCCGTGCATTCGTTTTGAGTGGCGAACGAATTTCACTTTATTTTCTGCCACTTGCATTGAATTTCCGATTTTGTGTCTTAATTTCTACCAGTCAGTCTCGCTCGTCTTTCGAAACCTCGTTCTCTATAACCGGTATATTTTACATGCATGCAAATCTATCTTCGGGTTTGTTGGTATGGTATGGGCCCCACTCAATTCCTTCCGAGTGTTACTCGTTCAACACGTCTGGTATGATGGGAACAGACCAAATCCTAGCCAAGTTGGGAAAATGGGTCAGGTTAAATCCTGTCAAGGACGGTGCGGAAATTTGGATGGCTGTTTGTTACAAGGTTAAAACTTGAGAGACAGCTGCATATCGTATGACATGCAACTAAAATCCATTCTCTTACAGTCAAACTAATATTATGTATAAAAAATTGATTGTAATAGATTTAAGTGGTTCACAATGTCTTTACTTGTGGAATTCCTAGATACATACCGCATGCTGTGCTATTGTTATGGCTGCATACTATTGCTACACACATGGTTGAATGATTTTCTTACAAAATTGAGTAGACATTTTTGAGGTATATTAATATGTTTTACGAATTCAGGTTTATTCTTTATAATTAGTAGAAAGTAGATACGTTTTTGAGATATTGATGATTTTTGTTTTATCTTTCCGTTGAAATCAATGGTATTACTTTCTTGCTGGTTGATAAATATTATTATTTTGGGAATGATCAGTTAAGTTTCAGGAAAGGAAGATGCACGTGTGAAGGTATAAAAGTAATGCGGTCACTAAAGGAGCGAAACATTGAATAAAATAAGGACACTTGTTTTTTTCATATATTTTGAGAAAACGTTCGGTACACTAAATAGGGAATAATTGAATATTTAGTTGAATTTTTATTAATATATATAAATATATATATGTGTATATATATATATATATATATATATATATATATATATATATATATATATATATATATATATATATATATATATATACAGAATCGCACCCAAAAGTCGCCTGCGGGCTGTCGTTGAGTGAGGACACCGTTTTTGGTGAAGCAAGTTTTTTGTCCGCGTCGAAAAACAAAATGAATCTGAATTTAGAGCAACGTTATTCCGTGAAGTTTTGTGCGAAACTCGGGAAGACGGCAACTGAGACCCTCGATATGATCAAGCAGACTTATGGGGACACTGCCTTAATCCGTTCCATAGTATTTGAGTGGCACAAGTTGTTTAAAGAGGGTAGGGAGCTCGTTGAAGACGACCATCGCTCCGGACGGCCGTCGACGGAAGAACCGACACGAATGTGGACAGAGTGAGGACACTGCTGAACACAGACCGACGCTTAACCAGTGAAGAAATTGCAGACCAGTTGGGTCTGTCTACAACCAACGTTCAACGCATTATTTCACAGGATTTGGCCATGCGCAAGGTGTGCGCCAAGATGGTGCCGATAATTCGTGCCATGGCGTGCTCGCCTCAGACAGCTCCTGGCGAAATACGGCGTTGCCACGTTGCCGCACCCGCTCTATTCTCCCGATCTGGCACCACCGGACTTCTTCTTCTTCCCCCTGATGAAAATACAGCTCAAGGGACGACGTTTTGACTTGATAAAGGCCGTTCAAGAGGCTTCGACGAGGGTCATCAACGGCATCCGCAAAGAAAATTTCCAGCGGGCGTACGGGGAATGGGAGCAACGTTATACTAAGTGTGTAGCAGCTCAAGGAGCATACTTTGAAGGTTATTAAGTCGATGTAAGTATATCGTCAATAAAATTCTGGTAAAAAAATCAGTCCTACCACCTTTGGGTGTGGCCCTGTATATTGAAGCAGGTAGGTCTAAAAGTTTTTAAGTGTTGAGATCGTTAAATGCTTTAATTCGAAGGCAAAAAAATAGAGCAGGTAGAACAGTTAACGTATTTTGGAAGTGGTTTCGACCAATATTGTTGAAGTGGCTGGGACTAGGAAAAAAGTAGGCGAAGGCCTAACGCCTTCGCCGACAAAGAAGCTTCTCCTCTCAAGAAAGCAATAGTAAAAGACAGATGTGATGGAAAGGATTACTAACAAAGAAGTACTAGACTAGGCGAGGGAGGAGAGATAAGGGTTGAGAATAATTGAAAGAGAGAACGATAGGTAGATACAGCGAATTTTAATTGCCAATATATGGTGGTCTGTGATAAAGGGGAGAACTCGTGGTAGGTGAAGCAAATGAAATGCATGTTATATTGGAAGTGAGGTAGAAATAATGCGTAATTGAAGAAGGGTTTATTGTCTTTGGGATGCCAAGCTGTACTTGTTTAGCGAGACTTAGTACTTTGCGTTGTTTATCCTGTTAATTCAAGACTTACAGTTAATTGTAGGCTACAAGTATTATGATAATTGGGAGACATCTTCCCTGTCACTTAAAAATAAGTAAAAGCATATAAGTCAAATAATATTAGACTCTGTTCATACTATGACTAACAAACTGTTTTAATTATATTAACTCAGAACCCCTGGAGAAATTTATTAGCCCTTCATCCCTTTTTACAGCAATAGTAGTCTTTATATCCAGGTAGTTGATCTAGTACTCTTTCAATGTTTATGTGACCTAATGCAATCTCTCCGCAGCGAAATTATACGGTATTACTATGGGAAATGGTGAGATATTGCCCGTGAGCGAAACGCTGGGAAAATACTGAAATGAGGGGCAGAAATGACTGAGGAAAGATGGGCATTAGACGATGAAAATGATTAGTATTCTAGTGAAAACGCAGAATATATTTGCTGAATGAAAGGTTGAAAACATACCTGTACATACTAATGTTAAGTAGTTTTAGTTTTTCAGGTTTTCTGTATTTAGTTCTTCAATAAATACGACCAATAAATTACATTCAAAGTTTAATTACTTAATGGTTTACAAAATAAAATAGAATTCTATTTGTCCCGTCAGATCAAAATGAGGTTCTTTAAGTGGGTATATATTGAATATCTGAAGGATATTTTCTTTGTTTCATTTTTAATATTGAGTGGAAGTTCATCATTAACGAGTGTAGTGGCGAAATACATATCCCTTCGTTAGGTCAATTCTAACCTTAGGTATCAGTTCAACTTTCGGTTATCTGCAGGATTTACTGTGATTTTCATCCTAAAATACTATATTACTGCTGTACTTACTCTATCCCAGCCGGCATGATGTTTGTAGAAGTAGAAAAGGGGTTTTGGGGTATTTAAAAAAACATCATTTAATTGCCTAAAATATGTTTGTGAGTTGAGCAGTTACATATTTATTGCTTTAAATGGTTTCAGTGGAAAAAATCGTCATGGACGTGGAGGCCAGAAATATTCCTTATCCTTCCTTAGAGTTCACTTTTTAACAATTTTAATTTGTTCTTTTTCATTACCCGTTTTACACACTTTTTTGCTAATAACTGCTATCGCCCTAAGGTTGGTTTGATGGGTGAGAGGAGAACTTACTCAATGCGTAGCCCAACAACTTGATCAATTCACGCATCAGGGGGGGGGCAGTTTCTTTCCATGATTTCCATCGTCACCTGTGGTTTCCCAGGAAGATCTAGTACCTGAAAAATCACGCAGCCTGGGTGACTCTGAGGGTACCCAGAGGTGTTCCCGAGAATCGATCCCAACCCCTCCGCTCAGTTGCTCAGCGCCTTATGCACTGGACCTCAACAACACACGAAAAACATCAAAGAATTATTTTTTTAGATAAACAATACTTTACATATTTTTCATTCTCTCTAATGAATGATGCCTTTTTTATTTCGTCGTTGGGAATAGAAGATGAAAAGAGATTAACAATACCCTCGTCTTAATATGGTTAACAAGTTGCGTACAACCTGCACAACAGTATAAAGTTAAATCTTTGATATCCCCATTCTTACTGCTTTTGCAAATGATGCCGGTACACTATCGTCAACGTATTCAATTAAAGGATGTAGTAGACTCCGGTTAATAAACCCATGTCGACTCGGTTTATAAATTGAGCTCTCAAAGCGATGGAGCATGATGCGAAATTTCTCTCCTCGCAAAGTTCTTTTATTCTGACACATATAAATTAGATGGCTGACGTTGAGAAAGAGACTAGTTCTCCATGCCGTGCAACTTGATTTTGCAATATGAGCGTCTACATGAGTAGTACACGCATACCATATTAAGTACGAACGAGTACAGTGCTTTGGTCTGGCGTTTTAATTTTGAAGTCATTTTAAAATGATGGGGAATAATTGGACTCGCATCTTTGACTAACATTAATCCCAGTAATTAAGTAAATTTAAGCTTTACCTTATTTTCACATGTTAAACAACTTTTGCTTTAGATAATAACTAGTTCGAAAGGATAGATCTTTTTTTTAATGCATAGAATTTTTGTTGATAGTTTGTATCAAAAGGAGACATTTATAAATTTCATTCCAAATTACATGAAAAGATTGAATTATATTCATTTTATCTTAGTTCCTCTCTCGAAACTTTCAGCGCAATTGTTTTCAGAAGCTCATATGTATTAACTTTAATTTATTTTCTAAATGTCATTACGTGACGAAGTGTAGAGTGTTCCCTTTATATTTATGTTCATTTTTTTACGTGTCTGTACAATTTGAAAGTAATAATTACACATAATATGTCCGATTACTTTAGTCAATCTGTTTTTAGGGTATTCTTATTTTTCTGCCGAATCTATAAATGTGTAAATATTGGATCGTAGTATCGGCCACTTGGGTGTTTATCGTTTCCATATTTTTGGAGAGTGTGCGCTTAACGTAAATTGTGTCGCGAAATCTTTGTGCAACAAAATTGGGAGCAGTAGAAAATACACACAAAATTTGTGAGTGCTTCATTCTGTTTTCTGCGTTTAATGTCTTTTATATATTTTTATTTATTTTCATGAATACATTCTAAATTTTGAGTGACTAAATGTCACAGAAAATTTTTTTACATCCTACAGGTGCTTGATAATTACATTTGCCATTAAAAAATCGATTTTTGTCTAATTTCATTTAAATTTACGGTATTTTTCTCAGCTCGCATAATTTAATGACCCTCCCGTTGAAAGCACGATATGTGCAACTACTTCGGAGTGCATTATCGCCAAAGTATCTAATATTCTATTTTGTCTGATTAGTTCGTTGATAACTTTGAAATTTCTCGCATTTAAATGCATATTAGCGGATGACTCCGTTAAAAGTTATTGCCGCGGCATCCCATACAGTTCTTTAAGTTCGTCAACGACTTGATATAACGAGGGATAGCATGCTTAGTGCCCCATCGTATAACTCCCCGCATTGAGACTTTACATCAATACTGTCGGTATCCCAATTAATTGAAGTAAGGTTAAATTCCCGGTCGAGAATCGCTATGGTCCTTAGAAGAACTCTGATATTTGAGTTTTTAGCATGCTGATTATTCGACTTCGATATATCGACTCTCAAGTGATTTATTTTCCATGAACTTTGATGTCGTACTGGTACGATGAAAACTTTCACACTTAATGTCAGATTTTTCGTTTTAATAATTTCTATTGCATTATTCATATAATATATCAATTTTCCGCTTACTGAATTCAATATTTTACGACTCAGTTTTATTTTTTCTAATGATTAACGCAATTACTTACAAGGTTCACGTGCTGAATCTTCTATCACATGCCAGGCATCTTCCCCGACCTCATATTATGGAAGCATAACAGTTGAAATACTCTCTATTTCTCCCCACAAATACTCTTATTTGATATTTTTTCAACTTCAGATTTTATTATTTTCTAGCTCTGGGGTTATTGATTATATCTTCCCCAATTTAAATTTATTCTTTCAGTATACTTTTACCATGTATATAACGTATTGCGTAGCATTTTACATTACAGACTACTAAGTAATTGCTCAACATCTAATTATGAATTTAAAACTATATCTGCATGAGATTATTTTCAACTTCCTCATATAATTTTTCCAACTCTTTCTCCTTGAATTTTCTTAAATTTCTATTTATTTCATTTCTTATCTTTTTATTCTGCTGTCATCCTTTTTCAGCTCTCGGGCTGTTGAATTTTCTTATCTCTTCAATTAATACCCTTTCTCCCTCCGCGGAACAAGACTTCCTTTCCCACTTGAAAACGGACCCCTTGGTAATTTCTTCTAGTATAATTTTATTCCACTATCTTTTCTCAGTTGTCACACTACTACGTTCTCATGATTTCCTCGTATGCCCATTTAAAAGCTAGACTTAGTTGGTTATCTTTTAGTGTAATTATTTTCATCGGTTTTTGATTATCCACTCTTGATTTGGCGACATTATCTTCATCTGCGTTGCTAATTTTTGATCTTTTTCCAGTTACTGGTAAATACTCTCTTGCGGGTGATTTCATTACGGCACTTTGGCTTCACAATAATCATTTCTAGTTAGCAATGAAATGTACATTTACTGTATTATTCTATTGCTTGTCTAATATTACTTTATTCTTTGATCTTTTCTTAAAAAACCAATAATGGCAACAGCTAAAATACGAGCATTGTCTTTAAAAATTTTGTTACCTAAGTTTTTAAATGATTCACTGGTTCTTATACTGAAATTGTGTTAGAGATTGCTACGATTAAATAAGTATTCGAGTTTTTCGCTGCTGAAAAGTAGATAATATTGTACGTAGCTTAATGTGAAACTTGAGGGTTACTAAAGCCTGGACGTCATCGACGGAATTAGCACGACTTGTCTTTTACGAGACTTTTCTCGTATTTTTCCTTGCTCAGCGAAACAGAAAATATTTAGTAAATATCATAAGACTCGTAGCTTTCTTAGTAGTTTAAAAAAATCAAGGACCAAAGGATATATATATATATATGTATGTATGTATGTATGTATATATATATATATATATATATATATATATATATATATATATATATATATATATATATATATATATATAAACCATAAATACACCGTATTTCGGTAATATCCGTTGCTGTCGGTAATGTCTACATTTTTCGTAACTTTCAGTCTTTGGTAAATATTTAAATAAAGGGAGATCATAAACAGAAGCTATTGACAATACTTTATTTTAAAATTTCTAATGCTGTTACAAATAAATTTCGTAAGCAAATATTTTGATTAATATTTCGTGATACACATAGGTTGCCGTTATCTCCAATAAATCTAACATACCTTACTACTAAACTACTACTAAATTCCATTGATAGAATGTAAATCACATTAAGATTTTTTTATCCTTACAATTCATCGGGAAAACTATACAGGTGAAAAATAAAAATCAAATAAAACTCTCCAAAAAATTTTACGAAAATTGGAGAAACATTTAAGTCTAAACATTTTTCCTTTGTAGCTTCATGTTTCAGGTAATTACCAAAAGTACTTAAACTTTAATTTTGACAGCATGGTAGACTAGTTTTTCTATTTCCAGAGAATTTGATAGTCGATAGTACACACATACACTACATATAATGCACACCAAGATAATTTAGGACGTTTTAAACCCTGCCGTTATATGTCGATTTAACTCCTTTTAAATATCAATCCTCCAGAATTGAGTGAAATGACAAAATCACCTGAATTTTGCTTGAATCATTTGACTGAAGCATCTTTCCTTACCCTCCTATTGAAAACAACTTAATCAAATTGGGTATCAAAATTGCAAATTCATTTTATGATTTACTTTTAGATTGTTGCTGTTAGTTTATGGTCTTAAAAGAAGAAAAACGAAACTAAAAAATAGTTATGATCAATTAAAACATTGTTATTAATTTTTTACTCCTTTAATTTAGTAAGTGGTGGTTCAACAACAATTGCTAAAGGCAAAAATGTTAGATAAAAAAGTTAATAGAGGGTGCCAAAATTGTTGCATAACAATGAGGAAAAAACTAGGTACAGTTGAAAGAGGATTGTTGAAGAAACTTTAAATTTGAGCAAAGAAAATAGGAGCCTGATTAAAGAAATGAGTAATACTGCTTCCATCCAGCGGAAAAAATTTCACGGTTAGGGACTACAATCTGAATTAGCGAAAATAAAATTGTAAATAAGAAATTGATGAAATGGACAATGAACGGTATGAGGAAGTTAGAATCTCCTAGGAACTTATTCGCACAAATCGAACAAGAAAAAAACTGAAAAATGTAAAAAATATTCATAAAATGAGCCTAATGACCCATGACTTGAAGACCTAGGGAAGTACAATCTAGCAAACAGTGGAGAGGAATCCGGAAGACTTCAGTGGACGACAAATTTGCATATAGAAGAAGCAAAGGCACAAGATAAAGTACTCTTGCTCCTATCCCAAGCAAGTTTTCCAAGAAGAACAGCAGGAATGTTTGCCTGTGTGGATTTGGAGAAGGCTTTCGACGTCGTAGAGACGAGCTTAATACTATATAGCTCCAAGAAAATTGGAATGAGAAACAGTAGATTGATACCGGCTTTGTAAAACGACGACGGTATCTGAGTGATAGTAGAGGACCTAAAATACGAAATAAAGTATGGATGTTCTTCATCGCCCTTGATTACGGTGGATACAAGCAGGGAATTATCGAGATGGAAGAAAATACAAAAACTATTCAGATGGGTGATGCACGAATTTTTTTTGTTTCTGATGCGGATGACATAGGTGTATCTTAATAAAAAAGGAAAGAGATAAATAATTAAATTAAATAAATATATAAATCTTTGAAAACAACACACAATATGAGAACACATAAGAGGAACACTCACACGTTATTTCTTGATAATTTCGACGGAATTGAGCTCCGTCTTCCTCAGAAGATTAGTTAGGACTCCATCGAAATTATCAAGAAATAACGTGTGTTTCTTATATGTGTTCTCATACAGGTATTGTGTGTTGTTGTCAAAGTTTATTATTTAACACTTCCGTGTAACTTCGAAGAAATCATATACATATATATATATATATATATATATATGTATGTGTATATATATATATAAGGAGTCTAAAAATTACAGCTTTAAAAATTGTTCAAAATACATGACAAAAAAAGGAGGAAATTGAATAGCATAGCCCTATTTCTCTTCGTTTTATTATATTTTTTTTATTAGGTAATCTACCGGTTAAGGTAGGTTTTTGGATGGACACAACTATCAAATAAACATTTTGTAACTCCCCACCTAGCAATCTAATGTATATCAGGTCCCTCTTCATCTCTGTGTACCTCTTTCCTCCCTTCATCCCGTCCAACATCCCTATCCTTTTCCTGCCCTTACCCCACTTGCCCAACATTCTCCCATGTATTACCTTCTTTAACATTCCACCACCGCTCAATACGCCTTTCATTCATTTTTCCTGCCTCCATAGGATTTCTCTCAACAAACCCCTCTCCTCACCCACCATCTCCAGTACTTCCTCATTTGTTTTCCTTTCGGTCCATTTCACCTTCTCCATTCTTCTCCACACCCACATTTCAAAAGCCTCCAATCTACGTCTATCCTCATGCTTCAGTGACCACGTTTCCGCGCCGTACATGGCTATGCTCCATATCAGAGTTTTAACGAGTCTTGTCTTAACATCCCTACTCAACGTCCCCGTCATCAACTCCCTCCTCCTTGAGAAAGCCTCCTTGCCTAGGGCAATTCTTCTCCTTACGTCCCTACCACTTTGACCGTATTGGTCCAAAACACTTCCGAGATATGTGAACTATTCTACCTGCTCTATTTTTTCCCCGCCTCTATTAATATTTAGCTTAGCCTTTTCTTTCTGAAAATCGCATAACCATTGTTTTATTAATATTGATTCTCATCCTATATTTATCGCACTGAACCTCCAATTCACTCAGCAATGCTTGCAACCCCTTGGCTGACTGAGCAACTAATGCTGGTCATCAGCAAACCTAACCGATTTTACGAATTCCCCTCCGAATTTTATTCCTACCTCCAGTTCTTCCCATGCCTCTTTAATCATTTCCTCCACATACACGTTGGACAGCACCGGTGACAATGGACAACCCTGCTTCACACCTTTTCCTAACACTACCCATCCGGACTCTCCGTTCCCCACTCGCACCTGAGCAGTCTGAGACATGTACAGGTAACGAATCAGTTTCCTGTCCCTCCAATCAATTCCCTTTTTCCTGCAATAGACGCATTAATTTTTCCCAATCACTCTATCAAACGCTTTTTCGAAATCTACAAAACAGGCAAAAACGCCCTCATTGTATTCTACCTTGATCAAAAGGTTCCCGGAATAACCACCGTGTGGCGCTCCCATCGTTCCGATTTGAGTTCTGTTTTTTTGTTAAATTGGTACATCTGTTGTTGATATTCCCTTTAAATCTTAGTGTCATAACTTGACATTTGCAAAAGTTACGTAGCCAAGAGTACATCTATCTCTGTGTGTGTTGGCGATTTTTTACAATTGCAGAAATGGATTTAAATTTGCAACAACGAACTTGTATTAAATTTTGCGTAAAAAACGGATTTAGTGACGCACGGACGTTGGAAATGTTGGAAAAGTGTTTCGGCAACGATTCTCTAAAAAAACGGTCGTTTACCAGTGGCACGAGCGGTTCCGAAGTGGTCGTGAGTCAATCGAAGATGATGAACGCAGTGGCAGACCATCGACATCGAAAGTCGGTGAAAAAATTGATAAAGTAAAAGAAATGTTGGTCAATAACCGCAAATTAACCATCAGAGAAATAGCGGAGGACTTGAACATTGCCTATGGATCCGCCCAAGACATTGTGGTTAATGATTTGGGTTTCCGTCGTGTAACAGCAAAGTTCGTGCCAAAAGACCTCAATTTCATGCAAAAAAGAGACCGTGTTGACGTCGCAAAAGACATGATTTGCGAGGCTGAATCCGATCCCACATTCATCAAAAGGATCATTACTGGAGACGAGACGTGGGTTTATGAGTACGACACGCAATCCAGACATCAGGCAAGTGAATGGCGTTCACCAAATGAGCCGAGACCAAAAAACCACGTCGTTTTCAGTCAAAAAAGAAGGCAATGCTGACGGTTTTCATGGATTACAACGGTGTAGTGCATCATGAATTTTTGCCAGAAGGCCAGACAGTAAACAAAGAGTATTATTTGGGCGTTATGAGACGTTTGCGTGAAGCAATTCGCCGAAAGAGACCAGAAATCGTCGCACAGTGCTATCATTATTCGTAATTTTTTGACGAAAAATGCAACAAATACCATCCAACAGCCACCGAATTCACCTGATTTGGCTCCCTGTGACTTCTTTCTGTTCAATCGAGTTAAAAAACCATTACGGGGAACGCGTTTTAGCAGCCGAGAGGAAGTAATGGAAAAATCGCAGGAAGCACTGATGGACATACCGAAAACCGAATATAAAAAATGTTTCGAGGATTGGATCAAGCGCTGGCATAAGTGTGTTGCAGTCGATGGGGATTACTTTGAAGGGGACAATATAGATTTAGATGAATAAACTTGTATTTTTAATTTTCTGAATACACTCCGGGAACTTTTTGATCAAGGTAGTATTCCTCTCAATTAGTGATCTTATTACTGCAGTGGCATCACGCGTACCTCTTCCCTTCCTAAATATAAGCTGATCACCCCCTAATTAATACAAATAAAAAATACAATAGCTCGAATGACGGGATAAGGTATAAAAATCAGTGATTCCAGTTGGTGCATCTGTAGGACATGGAGTTGGACAGAAAATAAAAAGTGGACGAGAAAAGATAAAATGAAGTACGTTATTAAGATATCTCGTATGTTATTAAGATGAGAATGATTGGATAGAAAAATATATTCATCGGCCTCATATGATGTTGAAGATTAATATTCAAAGTAAAATGCCAGGAATAAATCTTATTTCTAAGAATGGATGCATAAGAGAAGTCTCTGGGTTCGTAGCGATCTCTGGAAGACGTTGAACATCTGTCTTTTCGCAATTTACATGTTTGAAACGAATTCTTTTGAAATGAAAATGTAAAAAAAAATGTTTTTTAAATCCTGCAAGATCCAAGGTTCTTTGAAAATTCTTTGCAAAATTAGACAGTTCACCTTAACGTGAAGTACTCCAGCTTCATTGCACACTAACTGTGTGCAATGAAGCTGGAGTGCAATTTTAAAATTCAAATTACAAAATTATTAACAATGATTAATTTACAAAATGAATGGGTTAAACTTCCTGAGAGAATTCATAATATAGTACACTCAGGTTTATCGTTTTCTGTAATTATACCCTGTAATTAGTTAAGCATGAATGTTTCAGGTTATATCAGAACGAAAAAGAAAATGGCACCAAAAGGGATTTAATATCATTTCGGATGAAATATGACTAGCATTTCAAACGCAGAAGCGATGATTGGACTGATTTTGAAGCAGGTTAATAGAAATAAAAAACAATTCTTTTTAACTGATTTTAGCTCAGAATTTTGTTCTTTTTTCTAATGAATGATAAGCTTATTCTTAAATTTGTTCTTAACTGCATATTTCCTTCTTGGCTCCCTGTAAAGCCTCATCATAGCTGATAAATGAGGGAAAACATGATTTCAGAAATTACTCGTGAATATTTATTTTAAGGAAAGTCGATGCTAATCAAGCGTATCAAATGGAAAAAAAGAAATTGCTGGCTTGTTTTCCTGCAAGTTTATTGATAACAAAAATAAAAACACTTCCTGAAATATGTAGTATTGCTCCTGTAATTGCTTCGGCTTGGATTTAAAATAATAGTATTAGAATCTATTGAGTCAACTTAGTGATGATTAAGCTCTTAAAACTCACTAAACGTAAAATGTTTGAAAAAATACAGCTATAAAATATAAACATAAAAATCAACTGATAGTAATTCAAGTCAAGATTAAATCCATGGTTCTCACATTTTACCAACAAATGAGTAGAAGTTAATGAAACCCGAAGGAATACAACAATTTTCGTCTCCAGACACGGTACATAAACCTTTCATAAGACCTCACTTCGTTTTCTCCGTTTTATTTCACTCATCCTGCCCTATTAAAAAATTTCTCTTTGCTTCTGATGGAAGTGCTCTCCTCTGGAACGGCATTCTCTTAATAAAGGCTTCACCAAGTTACCCAGAAGACAAGATTTAAAAACTTCCGTGAGGCTCATCTACTCCAGCCAAACACGGGCTTATTCATAAGGGCCGGACTGCACTGGACGCTCTTGGATTAATGATACTTGCACTCTCGACCCGGTATTTATTTTTCGCTACCCTCAATTAAGGATCGGAGAGCCTTGGGAGGGAGTCGGGGAAAGGAGAGGGGACCGGGTTAGCGGATGTGGTAGTCTGTTCAGAGGAGAAAAAGAGAGGATGAAGGCAGAGGAGGAAGAGAATGGAGAGGGAATGGGGAAGTGACGGAGAAACGTTGGAGGTGGAGGGTGGAGGTGGTGGTGGTGTTGGAGAGGTGGAGCGCATGTCGGGTGGGAAGGAATTTGAATTTCGATCTCCCCACTCGCTTCATTCAGTAACCCCCGCTGCCTTAATCCCCCCTTTCACTCAGAATCCTCTTTCTTACCATTGTTTCCCTTAACCAGACGAAAAGAAGCGGGCCCTCTTACGTTCTCCGTCCCGCACCACCCACCCACGTTCACTCCCCCGCCCCCTGTTCCTTAGAAAGACGTGAACTCATGCCGCATCTTACCCCCCCGCCTCCCGGCCACCCGACCCAACCTCCTTTTCCGCATTCACACTCACTTATCCCCGCCTCCCTCCACACGGTCTCGCCTCCCGCCATCCTCAGCGCTCCGCGGGACTAAATTAATTCAACCGCGACATTCCGGCATCACTCCCGCCGGTGGAGCCCTCGCACCCTCCGCCTTCGTCGCCCGCCCCCCGGCTCTGCTCGACAGGGCCTCGCGGTGCTCTTTCCTCCCCCGGATTCCCTTTCTTCTTCCTTTCTCCCTCTCTATCCAGCCCATCGTCTTCATGGCGTCGCCCTAGAAAAACGACGCTCCGGGGGAGGGCTAAGGGGGTTGGTCGCGGGGTTTATCGTAGCACTAACTGGGGGGGTGGGTTGAGGGAAATATTTTAAAGGGGAAGTGATGACGGTAGGGCGGCACCCGGGCGGGGAAGTGGGAATGATCCGTGGGGACGGACATGAGGAATTTTTAGTCCCGTGAGGTGATAGGAAAAGGTTTGGCTTGAAAAAAATGGAAAGTCTCCGGGGAAGTTGGTATTGGGAGAAATGCGTACAGAGAAAGGGTAATTTCCCACCCAAAATATGGAGGGAACTGGTGGAGAGAAATGCAGAGGTTTAAGAAGATAACTATAATACACTCGTGGTAAATTAAGAACCTAACCTCTTCTACCGATTGTTTTTATGAGAACTTTGTGTTTTTATGTGGATTCTGTGGAAATATAATTGATTGAGTCTGTTAAAGTCACTGTAAAGCTATTAATGTTTTAATTTAAATTAAATTTCATACAAATCAAGGTAGAAGAAAATTGGAGGTTACTGTACCTCTAATTTTTAATGAAATAACTAAAGATTTATGAATATTACAGTCAGTAAATGCTGTGAAATGGAGAATAAAAGACTGGCTACCATAAAGAATGGATTAGAGCTTGGAAAAAAACGCGACACAATATATGCAGCTTTATAATTGCAACACTTTTAACTATCATTTTTGTTAATGTGGCACTAGCTGTCATACCAGAACTGACTGGCTTAGCAGGACGAGAATGAGTATCCCCTTAATAAATTTTAAATGTATATTACTATTGTATATAATGAAGATCATATATATCAATATGGTATATGATAAATATTTTCTGTAATTGTATGCTGTATTAATTGTCTGTCACTCATTGTTTTTCATGTATGATGAAGATTATACTACAATTGTACTAAAGGTTCTCACAAAGAAAATAATCCACGTCGCCTCATGAAGGAAAGATCGAACATAAATGCAGTATAACGTTTCACCTCGTGCCATATTCTGGATTATAATAATAAAATGTTTAAAATTGCACAGAAATGCACTACTTGAGGTGTAAATGAATTCATAGTGGTTTTGTTCCTGGGAAGTCTGAAATATATCTGAGGTTTGGAATCCTAGAATTTTTTTGAAAGATCAAAAAATGCCCTGGAATGTTTGTACTCGGATGGTGTCGATCTCATCTAAGCGTTGACATGTGGTATGGTTTTATACGGCGCGAGAACAGGAAATAAGATGACATAAGACGATAGGTGTGAATTGGAGGATTTTTGAACGTGGGTGTGGAGAAAGAGTGTTGAAAGGAACTGCCAAAGGGTGCGGAAAAGAAAACAAATGGGGAAATACTAGGTATGATGCGGGAGGAGAGGAGATTTAAAAGAATTCCAAAGGAGGCAGGATAAGCAACCGAGGAAGGGACAGCAAAAGAAAGACATTGTTGGGCGGAAAGGAGGGAGGATTGAGGTAGGCAGATTTGAAGAGGGGCTTTTTGTAATTTTGGATGTCAGGTTATGTTTTGAGAGGAGAGATAGGGGAATTATGGCAGTACTGTCTCAAATCCTGTATCAATACAAAAGCCTACCTTACCCGGTAGATTACCGATAGTAATAATAATGATGGTGCCAATTTGTTTATGTTGTTATTTAATTGGCAAATTAGCTGTGAATGTATTGCATGCGAGGGGTGCACTTTTAGATCAACCCCGAACAGTTACAAGAGACAAAAACAGGCTTTCTAAGGGTTTTGTATAATTTATAAAGTTTAAATTTATTCTAGAGGTACGAGTATATGTTAAAAGCTGCTTTCATCATATTTTTTTGATTTAATATGCAATTATTTATTTTATTCCTTAGATTCCTGTGTGAATATCGAAACAGTATATTGGTGAGAGTTGTTAGGATTGACAAAATATTTTAAGCAATCGTATTTGTGGAAAAAAGTGTTTTTAATAGATCAATAACAATCTAAGAAACAGCGTGATTTTCCACTGAATATTTACCAATATATTATTTTTTCCATACTTGGTGCCTTTTCAAATACTCAGGAATACTACGTGTTTCTTCCTGTTGTATATAAGATTGTCGCAAAGTGAAGTCTAAAACCATAATGCAGGAGTAGGAAAACTTATGAATTCCATCTTACAATCAAAATACTTCTGTATTTCTGGAAATTTTAGAAAAAAAATGATTAAAAAAACCTTTGATCGTAAGTAAGAATTCATAAGTTTTCCTATTTTTGCCTTTAAATTTTAAAAGGTTGGCATTCATTTTGAGAATGAGATTTTTTTGAATGATATAAAATTCAAGGTATGATTCTCCTGAAAAAGTTCATTTGTTTGTTTCCTTCTTGTTTATAAGAAAACTTGTGTATTTCTTCGTCGAATCTCTTAGCATAAAGAATTCTAAATTTGAATCGGCGTAAATTTTCAAAAGTATCAATTTTTTTGGTTCATTATGCATCTTAATCTGGAGCAATTAATTATCTGTAGAATCTAGACTATATTTTATAAGAGGTGGCAAATTTGTTATTGCTTCAAGACATCATCTAGTTCATAAAATTCCAAAAAACAGCCCGAAAAAAAATAGAAAAGTTTGGTCTAAAAGACCCAAGTGGAACTGTCCGAAGGATTTCTCTTTAGCATTTTCTAGCCACTTTAGTATTTTACTAATCTCATTTGACCGGAGGGAGCTGAGCAAAATGCTCTTTCATAACCCTTTGATGTTGGGCCATACACAAACGAAATATTTCCGAAGATGTGAGGCTATATCGCATTCGATTCGTAAGACGGCTGAAGGCGACTTTTGCAATAGAGTTGTACGCGGGTCGTAAAAGAACGATTGAAGAAACTGCGTCGATAATGTCTTGGCGCGGGATCTTGGCGTGGGCGGCAGGGATGATCCGACTTTTTGGCCCCCTCGAGAACCGCCCAAGGATTTCGAGGAGCGCCGGGAAGTCGGAAGGGTTGTGTGTCGACGGTTGGAGGAGGGTGGAGAATGGGGGAAACAGCCGGTGAGACGCACGGAACGACACGTTCGTCGTCCTTCTGCTCCTTCCCCTCGGCGTTGAGGCGTGCGATGAAAGACATGGCTTTGACTGAGTACCGTGAGAGTGTGGGTGGGTTATGAGGATTTAAGAGCGAGCGAAACAGAGGAAATAAAAGACCCTGGGAATGTTATAAAATCCAGTGATGTCTGACTTGGTGAGCATAGCGTGAACCGAATGTGAGGGTTCGCCGAGGATGGGGAATGGTACTACAGCAATTAAATTGCCAATGGAGGAATCGGATGGGGCGTGATTTTTTTATATTTGATAGGATGTCGTTTTTTCGGTTCAGGAAAAAGTTTAAAACATGAACATTGGTGAAAATAAATTTATACCATATGAATAATGTACCTGTAAAGATTTAGGCGCCCAAAAAATGAAGGACATTGAAAAAATGAGAGATATTTACGTTACGTTAAAGAGAGCTGTAGCTGGCGTTAAAACGTTGTGTTCTATAAATCAAATCCTGATACTATTGCCTAATATTAAATTTCTATATAAAATTTAAATTAATCCGACTCAAATACAATAAGCTGCCTAGAATTCATTTCGTTCGCCTTTTGACTGGCTCCGTCTTCCAGAAAGGTCTTACTCGAGGAATAAACGTTCCTCATGTATTAATATTCTTATTTTTCCGGCTGCGATCTCAATATTCCTTAGAATCTATGCATCTTCCTTGCACAATGTCTTATTATGCAGACTACGTTTCAAGTACGTTAACAGTTATTGTGGACAGTTCATCATCCTTTTTCACACTATGACATTTGTGCTCATAAGATTATTCATGCAGTGACATTACCCAAATTATGAGTGGAAAATTATTATTAGTTAATCTACCGTTTAAGGTAGGTTTTTGGATGGACACAACTATCTAATAAACATTTTTGTGGCTCCCCACCTATCAAACTAATCTATATCAGGTCCCCCTTCATCTCGGTGTACTTCTTTCCTCCCTTCATCCCGTCCAACATCCCTATTCTGTTCCTGCCCTTACCTCGCTTGCCCAACATTCTCCCCTCTATTATCTTCTTCAACATGTGAGTGGAAAATTATGTACCTCTTAATTGAACGCTTGGATGGGGAGCACGGTTGTAATTCATAGTTACAGTATTTACTGATACTTCTCGAAAATTATCTAATTTGAAAATCACTTGAATTCAATTACGTATACTCCGTGTAATCCATGCTCATGAAAGCAGCATTAAGGTTAGTGCATGGATCCACCAAAATAATATGTTAAAAGAGTGGACACTATTTCACTTAATAATTTTCGTCATTAGAAAAGCGTATAAATATTAAGAATGAATTTATTTTGCTTATTTTAAGTAAATATGCCTAATTCTTAAAATGACATTCATTATTAGTCATTTTTAATTTTTTTAATTTGAATATCACTGGGTGCACAAAGAGCACAAAATAACCCCAATGTTCATGCGGAATCACGCATTGGTCCAAGTTTCGTAGGGTTTTTTCAAAATATTATAACCCAATGTGTATGTGTACTTAAATTAATGTTAGTCTACCGTTTAAGGATTTTTTTCTTAACAAAAAAATAATCTGATATCAGAAACACTTTCATCATGATATAGATATGTACATGGTTTGTACAAAAAGTATCGAGAAAGGTTTCGGAAAATACATTTTTGATTGTTACAATATCAGAAAATTCTTCAACATACAGGGTTCGTCCGGAAAATAAGTGTACTGAGCTCAGGAAAAAAAATTATTACACGTTTCAATATCTTAAGCTAATATTCCTCAAAATAGGACCCTTGTGAGTTGATACACTTGTTCCAGCGGCGTTCTCATCCCTGGAACGCTCCCGCGAAGGCATCATCGGAAACTTCTCGAAGACACGTCGTCACGGACTCTTTGACGGCGTCCAAAGTCCCGTATCGCGTTCCTTTCAAACTCCTCTTTATCTTCGGGAACAGAAACGTTCTCTAAAAAATGTGGATCATTTTTGCAGTGATCCGCAAGTTGTGTCACGACTTCCAAACGATTGAGTCTTTGATCATCACTGAGCACTTTCGGCACCAACTTTGCACAAATTTTTCGCATCTGTAATTGTTCCCTAATAATCTCGTGCACTGTTGTTTTTGGCACATTACACTGCTCTGCTATCATCCGAACACTAAGACGACGATCAGAGTTCAGTACATCGCGAACTTTTCGCACATTTTCGTCGGTGAGTGTCGTTGATGGGCGTCCAGGCCGTGGTTCGTCGTCGACCTCTTCTCTGCCCTCCACGAGCATCTTGTGCCACCGAAAGGTCATGTTTCTGGACATGGATGACTCCCCGTAAGCCTGGTTAATCATACCGACAGTTTTGGTAGACGATTTCCCAAGCTTTACCGCAAATTTGATGGAATAACGCTGCTCCAAAAACTTCGTCATCGCGTTCCGGGACGTGGGTCGAGCGTGGAGGTTCGCGTTAACAGAGCTCCTCACTACACCATAGCTCAGAGCCGACTGCCTTTTTCAGCGTCGCTTGCTAACATACCCCCCTCCAATCGCAGCCCGCCAGAGCGGTGCTGGGCGCGCCTGGAGCGGCGGGGAAAAATCAGTACAATTATTTTCCGGACGAACTATGTACATCTCTTGAGCGTCGACATTCTTTTGCCACCGGCTTTTCCATCACTTGGGAGGCTCCCTGGTAGGCGGATTCCGGAATGACCTTTAGGGTATCTGTGCAAGTTACTTTGGCGGCACTTAGGATCCAATGAATGTTTACTTTGAAAGAGGATTTCACTTTCCGGAATAGGAAATAGTCTGCCGGTACCAATTCGAGGCTGCTAGACGGTTGGGGGTCTTCTTCAACGCGTGCAGAAGTTTTCTCAAGCAGACAGTCGATTTTGCTCATGATCGTCCGTCAAGACCTACGGGACGAGTTTCGAGTAGATCTTTCGCATCGCCAATTCTTTAGTAATAATCATGTGCATTCTCATCTTATCAATACCAATACAATTTTCGATCATGCACGCACTTAAATAAATGTCTGAATTCACCATTTTACGCACACGACAGGAAAACTTGTTACCGAAACTTTTTGTACAAACCTTGTTGATACGGACAAAAAATGTTCACAAAAGCAAACATAAGATTGATAACAAGCGTCGCAATAGCATATAAAAATTAGAAACGCATAGAAAAGCACTCTGAATAATTTTTTAAAAATTTTTTCGGTGGCACAACCACATTTTTCAACCAAAGGAAAAAGACTATATATGCATATGCATTCATACTTGAGATGAATAATTTATTTTACGTGAAATACCGAGCCAAATCCATAAGTGTAAGACGTAGTACTAAGAAGAAGTGTCCTAGAGCTCAGAATGGGTGCACGCTAAGATCAGGGCAGCTTTTGGTGACTAAGGAGAGATTGGGTTACGACCAAGTTGATGAAGAGTGCAGGCAGAGAGTCCTCTGAGCTAGTCTCACACCTTGTACCGGGGCGGAGGAATAACCACGCTGATGAACGCCTGGTGTGGAGTGGAGATTACAGGCCTCACTTAAAGTACTATCATTGTTCCCTTTGTATATTAGCTTCCGAAAAAGATAGGGAACAAGATAAAGGGACTATGCTAATTCAAAGGTAAAATTACGCATGAAGCATGCAAATTACAGCACATGAAAGGATTTAGTAGTAACGAGCGCGAAGGAAACACAAGGATGAGTGTCATAGAATATATTAATTCCATTTTGTTATCCTGCAGATAACATTGGCATAAAGCGTTTTGAATAATGACAATAGAAAGAAAATGGGGTGCTATGCTCGTACATGCTCATATTGGAGTGGAATTTTTATATGGTCACATCGTAGATTCCACCAAATTTTCATGCCTTAATACCTTAATAGATCAGTTAATAGCCTTGAGGGTGTTTATGCACAAGAATCTATACATATTGTTGGTGATAAATTCATTTATCATTAACTATTTTCCATAATGTAAATGATTGACTACTCTTTCATGTGTGAATGGCGAGTCCTTAATCATTGCCTCGACTATTTTTTCAAAATATTTCCGATATCCATAAAGGATTTTTCATTTTTTGCCTGGTCATAATATTTCTTTTTTATTTCTTTGTGTTGGGAAGTTTTCCAGAATTTTGGTTGATTAAGGTCTTCTTATATATGCCCTAAAATAAGACAAATAGCCTAGCTTACTTAGGTTACAATTACTTCAATCCAATATTTGTGATGATGTTGATTATAAAATTATTAATAATATATTTAGAATATAACGTAACATGTTTTTTCTCCCAAAATATTTCGAATCCAAATTTTATACATTTAAGATGCATAAAAACGTATTTTTTGTGTGAACAAGAGTTGTGTTAATATTGTCTCGGTAATTTCTGATTTCTTTTACACCAAGTATATCTAGGGTTATATTTCATTCAATCTCTCTACTGCTGTCGCAAGCCAATCTTTTTAATGTTATGAAAATAAAAGTACACCGTAAGCTATTTTAACTTTTCCATATTTTTCACTTTGTCTTTCATAGGAAATCGGCTACCTGTCTTCAAATAAGATATTGAGGATCCTGGCTGGCCCATTTTGACTGGAACCCTATCACCAGGATTAAAGTTTTAGTGTCAGTTGTTTTCTGGCCAAATGACTCTGGGTTTCGGCTTCAAAATTTGTAAGTCTTTATTTTAAACTCTATGATAAAAAATGAAAAGTTTAATGGAATTTAACACTACTGTTAAAAACTATATCAGGGGACAAGCGGAGTAACCGTGTTGCTGTTTGTAATTATTAAGAGACCATAATTTTGACAAAAAACTTTTTCTCTTTCGGTTTGACGCTCTTGTCACTTTCAAGCCTGCTATTAATTTGACACACTGTCGTCGAAACCCATTATTAAAAGGATTTTCGTTTCTAACAAGGCATCTTTTTAATTATGAATAATAAGTTTCCCATCTCTTTTCCTCATTTTTTAATTATCGTTTAGGTAATGTTTTAATTTATTTTTGTTATTCTCATCATAATATTTTGTTTTTAATGAGTAATATTTTAAGTATCAGTTTTCCATTTCCAGCGTTTTTTCCTTTCAAATTTTTATGATTCATTATTAAATTCAACCTCAGCCATTAAAAAAATTACTAACCTATCATTTGATATAAAAATCAATGGCGTTCACTGGGCTCTTAAAAAGTACGATTGATGTTTCCCAAAAAAATTGAGTATTATACTTTCAGCAACAATTGCAAAATATCTCCTTCGGACATCTTTAAAAGTATTTTGTATTCTTAATTTCATAGAAATTATTATATACGTCACATTATTCGTTGTTTGGTTTCTATTCCTTGCAAATCAATTATCAAAGTGAACTAATATCCATTACAGCACATGCATCAGAAAATTGACTACATTAAACAAGCAGAACTGTATCGACCAGAAATGGAAATATATTTTAAGTTAATTATACTTGCAATATGAAGTTTGCAGGATATATTATTATTGCAGCAATGACCGTAATTGCATCAAAATTCTGTGTCAGTCATACTATATTATGGAAAAGATATTTACGATTCGTTCAGTATATGTTATTGCATCTGTTTTCGTAGCAAATCTGTAATCCTTTTCAGGCATAAGTCTACTATGAATTTTCTACTATTTTAGTTCTAAAAATTGTAATTGGTGCACGAGAGGGAGAAGCCTTTAAGAGGCATAAGCCACAAGAGAAATTACATTTGAGGCACACATTAATAAAACAAACAAGATAAAAGACGCTGTCGATTTTTAGAGTGGGAGTTTTAGAGATTTTCATACATTTTCGGTTAAGACGGCAAAGGAGGAATAAAAAAGAATATACGAGTTTAAATGTTATTACCAAAATCCAGATCAATATTGCATAGGAGGGAAAAAAGGAGAGTTACGGACTCTACGATAATACATCCAGCGGGGCCGAGTGAACGTAGCCGATGTGGGTGGTTGTTATCACTGGGGCGGGAGAGGGACTAGAAGGGAAACAATTTAGTCATGCCGTGTGCAGACTATCCTCCAGGCTCAATATTGTTGTATCTCTGCTGCACGTACGCTTGAATGTCTGAAATTGGAAGCGTATGAATTTTGTGTTAAATAAATTGCATATGGTAAGGCAATCCGTGCACTAGTCACACCCGTGGAATAAGACCTGTTCTTGCAAAAGTTTTAAAGCCTAGTGTTGAAGGAATACAATCTGCTATTTATGATTTTAGCTCGAATGAATTGAAACTTGATTGGTAACCTATTTGAAGAGAGCCCAGTCATGGAATTCAAATGTTCTAAATGAATGCATCATTCCACTAGCCATTTTCATCACCGATGAAGTTGAATTTTTTTTTGTGGAGTGAGATACATAGATTTTTCAATAAGAATGATTAGGAATGAGGATAGCAAATTGCGACAAGAATTATTATGTAAACAAAAAATACCGGGACCGTTAACTTGAACGGTCCCGGTATATTTTGTTTACGTTGATTCACGACCATTCCTACGTTCCTTTTATATTTTAAGAATAATTATCGTTTAATTTAACAAGTCTATTCAGTGAATTCTTAAATAAAGTCCGCACAATTTGGAGTCAAGACACACAGCTTTGGAAAGGAAATGTTAATTATTGAGAAGCATTGCAGCATAAGTTTTGTTTATTTATCGCTAGGAATAAGGGCGAAGCTCACTTGCATGGTTAAACATAGTTGTCGACGAATTCTTGTGACCTGCCAAGAAAGTTAAAAGGAAATGCGATTGCTTCTTTACCTTTACGAAAGCCTCTCCTTGATACTGTGGGAAATAGCACCCTGAACAAGGGCATCTAGGTTTATTTTTTAACAAAAAGTTTTTGGAAACGCCAATTTTGTTCTAACAATTCATTGAGATCGTTGATGAATTTCGGAATAGCACATACAGGCCTGTATATTGGCACTTTATTCCAACTACGGCCCTGCTGCTCGTAGGTTCGTGGAGAGCGACCATTGCTTCAGGGATCGAAAGCAAGGGACTTGGAGTGGCCGGGATGAAGTGTTGGGAGGTTGGCTACGCAATGGGGTAGGGGTGGGAGTATCGGAATAGGGGAGAGGGAGGGGGGGTTGGCTGAGGGAGGGATGGGAAGAGAGAAAGGTGGCGGGGCTCTACATTCAGGCCAAGGAACTAAGAGAGATTAACCCCCGAGTTTCTGGGGATGGGAGGGATTCGCAGGAAGAAAAGGTAGACCCGGCGTATCTGGGGTCAGGTTGGGAGCCTAGCGACGTAATGGGCCCTTCGAGTGGTATACTATTCGGATTTGCGTGTCTCGCCTCCGTGTTCTCAGGTGAGCTCCGGAGGCGCGTGGAGCGACATCGATTTAATTAGGAGCCATTGTTCTTTTCCATCCCCCTTAACACGGGAGTAGGTAATGATCCCGCGGATGTCGAGATTCGACTTCTTCCTCTTCTACCCTTCTCGTGAGCAATTGGAGCGTGCGTTGCATTTGACATATGGCTGATTGTATTTTTATTTTCGGCCGTAGCCTTTGCTCGTTGGTTAATTTTATCTTTGGTTTTTCGTTTTTTACGTGAATTAATTGAATTAAAGCGTGGTGGTTGGCGCTATCCCGTCAGGCATTACTGCTGAGGAATGAACTCTTGGAATTCCAATGACGTCTTAATTAATTACGCATTTCACGTTGGGATGTATGAAATAATAGGAGAATAAATCTATTGCCTGGTGGATACTGACTCACTGATGTAACAAGTAAAATATATTGAAGTTCGGCTTTGTTTGTAGAATACACATGCCTCATTGTTCAATTGTAAATTAGCAATGAAGTATATACAATTTTGTGTAATTAATAATTACAATGAAAACGAGGTAAAACCAAATTAATGAATTGCTGAAGCATGACTTATGGATTCTTTGTTGTTCCGGCTAGATACAATTGTAAGTGTGGCAAGAAACGTTTATACGAATTCCTCTGCTATCCAGTGAGGCTTATGTCTTTCTGATTATTAATTACTGAATACCTGATGTTGGAAAACACATTAACTAACAGAAAAATATTTGCGGCTGCGGTGAATGGATAACTAGATGTAAGGATTTTAGAAGTAAATGTAATAAGTACAATGAAAATAATATATTATGTATTTATAATATATAGTATAAGTACCATTGCTTGGGATCTAGGTACGAGTATGTTAAGAGAAAATTCTGGTGACCTTGACAAATGTTCTGTGCCGCAGAGTTGATGAGATATACCAGTTTAATCCGTCTCGAAATTTTGATAAATTGATTTTATTTTCATTCTATATCCTGATCTCTTAAAGGTAGCTTTGTCTCTATTAATTAAAAAAACACACGACACATAAGAACTTATATTCACACATTAGTAAGTTTAATGTTATGTAGGAAAACCATAAACACAGCAATCAACGCTTAGGTCGGTTAGGTAGGTGATGGTAGGAGAGTTCACCCAGTACTAAGTCCGACGGCATGTGAAATTCACACATCAGTCCAATTCCTTCAATCCTGTGTCCAATTTCAGGGTACATTCATAAGGGGTAATTGGCATCCTCAGGTGTGACCTATATACTCCAAATTATTGATGCATTATTTTCTTGTTATTCCAAATTATTACTAACATACATAGAGGAGTCTTGCCATAAAACTTTAAAACTGCAATATTTGCATAGTTAGAACTAGTATATTCTGATAATCGATGGTTTCAGGCGTTATTTTATAGAATCGGTTCATACTTAAGCGGATAAAATGATACTTTGTAATTCCACAGATTTATTTCACAAACACACGACCCGGGTTTCGACGTACAACGTCATCTTCAGGTGGCGTTGTACGTCGAAACCCGGGTCGTGTGTTTGTGAAATAAATCTGTGGAATTACAAAGTATCATTTTATCCGCTTTAGTATATTCTGTTTAAGTTCTCATTAATGTGAAACTTGGGTATTTTTCAGAATACCTGGCATTAAGATTGTGGTAATTGATCAATAGATAATTTGATGGAAATTGTCATAAGATTATTTAATTTTATATTGATAATGACTAGACAATTGAAAGCCTAAAAGGATGACAGGTGGGTAAGTAGTAAGGGCGTTAAAAGAATTTAGTTAGGTAAAGATGCTTACGTAAATAGTTGGGACATAATAGCAAAACACTTCAGTAAAAACTTAAAGAAGATACGCATGATATGTACGAGGCTTTTTAGATGTCATTGTGGAAAATAATAATGAAAATATATACAGTAAAGAAATAAAAAAAAACATTAGACGTTAATTATAGGCATGTAAAAAGAAGAGAGAGACGGTTGTTTGGTTGAATACGAAGGCAGGGTAGGTGGGCACTAAGAGCCATAGAAATGCTGAAGATGTTAATAGAAAGGATGCTTAATGCTAGGAAAGCGACGTAGAGGAAGGAAAATAATAGGCATTTAGGATGGAATCAATGGAAGTAATAAGTAGTCCGAATTATCAGCTAAACAATGGTGTGGTATAGTGTGAGGTAAAGAAATATATTTTGATGTCATGTTAGTACAGTAATGTGTGGAGCCACTACCTTCAAGAAACCTACCCTAACCCAGTACTATTATTGTAAATTAAAAAATGCTCTTTCGGTAGAATTATAATTGTATAGGTATTGCATTATAATTCGAACTAAAATTACGGTTAAAAATTCAAGGTAAATATATTTTTAAGCGTTTTAGTTTTTATATAAGTCTCCAAAAGCGTCGCATTATGAGTAGTAATTAAAATTGTTTGACCCGACAGAATATTTTATTTAGTCGTGAGAATCATTTTGCAAATTGTCCAGAATGATTTCATGAATTTCGCAACAAATTTCAACAATCTCATTTCCTAATTTTTCATTTCTTTTTCCAAAGTCTTATATTTCAATTAGTTCGTAATAATAATTGTTTATGGTGGACATAAATTTAATGAAAATGGAGTATACTTTATTATATATAATTATTAATTGCGTTAAAATGACCTCCGAATTGTCTCCAAAAAGATAATTAAGACTACACATGTTTGTTTTGAAGGTAACTAATAGATATATGCATTTATCTCCAAAGAAGATGGTCTTTTGTTTCTATCTATACAACTATAAATTACTTTGATGAGACATACTATATTTAACCATTATTTCACCTATTTTGTAATTAGAAAATTTTCCATTTAAATGCTCACTTGCATAAAATATGCTTACATGAATACCCTCTTTATATATTTTTAGCTCAACTTGTATTCGTTACACTTAGGGTCAAGAATAATATATTAAATATCATTTACATTAGTGGACGTCCTGTAAAAATACGTACACAAAAATATTTTACTACTATGTACATTGAATGATTTTTCTTTTTTCCACATCTGGTATCTGTGTTGAAATTTGAATATTCTCTATAATTATCTCGAAAATATTGCATCAATTATTTGAAGAATTAACATTTTGGGATACGTATTTCTCTTTCGCGGTTTCATCAAAAAGCTGGTCGTTTGATCTCGGAATTACAATTTATCCTCATGAAGATATATCATGAATTACTTTTTTTGTATGGAAAAAAATATTTTATCCTCTTAAGCATTAATGGCCATATATTTGAATACTAATTGTAAGCTACTTGAAATATAGCTAATAATATGATTCCTAATGAAATACAAAAGGCATTTCGCGCGACTCCCATTTTTTAAAGTAAGTTTGCAGTTTTTTTGAATATGCAAATAAATATTTTCACGATACGGAAAGTATTTCCAAGCCTCTAAGTGCTTATATACTCCATAAGCCTATAAATACTTACCAGGGAGAGTCAAATGAAAACCGTAAAACATACATATTTTTAACAGCGTTATTTCTTGAATACAAAAATTCATTTATATTATTTTCATAAGTACTCTCTATGGTGTGCAATTAAACTATTCCAGCACATTGAAAGTTTACGATAACTCTAGAAATGCTTTAATTACTACTAAGGCCGGAACTCGGTATGCCTGACGTCGTCAAGGGCAGTTTCTTAGAGCAGTAATACTTTTTAAGAACTACCTAGGTCAAATGTAAACTTTTTGGAGTGACAGAGATGAACGACTAACTTACACTAATTGTTGAATTGCAATGTTTCCCCTCTTAACTGCTTAAAATACAAATAAGGGCGTGCTCTATCTCTGCGGTGCATGTTTTGAATGCAGCAGTCATGTTTACACTATTTTTGGTCGATATTGTTGCCTTCTGGTATCATGTCGCTAAATTTGGAACGCTTTTTAAACCCCTGGCTATTACTAATGCCAAAAACAGGGCATTGGGACAGGACTTGGAAGATTTAAATGAAACTATGGATTTCATTTGATTCGCCCTTGTTTCATAACGCATTTACTCGTTATAATTCATTCTTTGAATATGATTCCTTCAGCTAGTTTATTCTGCATTTCACTGCAGTCCTTTATCTTTAACATGATATGTTCTAAGAACTTATATATATTCCAAATTCACTCACCATTGTCATATATTCATACAATTAGTCAGAGCCTCTTATAGGTCATTTCTCTCTCTTTGATATGCTTTCTTCAATCCTTCTTCGCCTTGACAGGAAGTTAATAAAACATTCTCGGTTCATGTAATTAATTTTCAATGTCAACCAAAGGTCAGAGCTAAGGCGGTAAATACTGATTGTTACTAAAAATATTGCGAAAACATAGAAAGGGGGATATCCTGGGGAAATGTGTAAGAAATATAGGAAAATGCTGCCCAAAGTCAAAAATAAATGAAAATGTAGAAGCCGCATGGAAAGTGAAGGCGAGAGAATGAGATGGACAAAAATTTGCCTAAGATGAAAATAATTAGGAATTTTGGATGAAGTCAGGAAAGTACTATTGTTTGGAATCAACTAATAGTATATTTTAGTGTCAGGTATGTTTTAAATTTTCCCGAAAAATTGCCTTTTTTGCATCCGGTGTTACCTTACTATGTGAAAATAGAATGTAACTTTTAAATTTTGGGATATTACGGTATCCGTCTCTCTTTAACTAAGGACAAAAAGTAACATATTATGGAGCATAGAAAAAAATGGACACAATATTATGAGAAGTATCAACTTTGCTTTCTTTCTTAGGTTTAAATGTTGGCACAATTCTTTTATTTCGCTACTGTGAGGAAAGTTTAAGTCTTTGAATGGGAAAATGTTGTTCCATAAGATGACCAAATTTCTTCTCCAGCATGCATTAACTATTATTATTAATAAAAATTGGCAATTTTCCACAAAATAAAAATTATTTTGTGGAAAATTGCCAATTTTTATTTATCATGATATTCCACCATATCACGCCTGAAACGTCTCTTTTTATGCATTAACTAATTAGATCACCCTTTCTTCAACCTTCTTTGCACGTGTGCAAATCATGGTTCACAAAGAAATCAAACAAAGGAAAATGGTAAATGAAAAGGAATCGATCCAAGTGAAGCATGGATTTCTTGACCTCAGTTTTTCTTTTTTCAAAACTTTCACACTGTCTTGGAAAGAACAAAAAGACCGACGGGCGGCAAATTTTCCAGCCGAGGCTCGCTGACAACACTTTTCCGGGACTTGACGATGTTTGGCCCTTCTTTTCTCAGTAGGTGAGGTTATTATGTGCATTGAAGCACACGAAAATGTTAGCATGCTTAATTGCACAAGCTACAACATCCCGAGCTCCTGGAGGGGTTTTCCAGTACGAAAATTAATTATTTGTTACCCGTCTATGTTCAAACATGAGGACGAATAAATCGTCTCGGGTGTAACGAAGAGAGGGAGGGAGTGACAAATGCATTTCGTCTTTAGTATAGTGATATCATTTTTTGCTCATTTTGAAATGTAACCCGTTGTTACCGCCTGAACAATTTCTTGTTACGCTATCAGGTGGAGTGCGACTAGAGCAAATAAAGATATATGTGAAAATTTGAAGTATCGATGATAGATATTTACCTTCGTTCCTCTCTCTTCATTCATTTTTTCGTTTATTGTTTTCTTTACCTAACATCGTCGGCTGTGATAGTGGTTTTTTATTAAAAAGTCTATCAAATGCACGTAGTGTGTTGCACTATTCATTCCATTCGTCCTATATACCAAAGATGTATTTCTTTTTTATGTCCAAGAATTTATTAATTTCTTGATTCAAATATAGGAATCGAAAAATATCATTTTCTAAACTTTAAACTGATTCTTTCTAAATAATAATCTAGTAAATGCGTAATTTGGAAATCATAAATAGTTTCTATTAAAAATTTTTTTTCCTTCATCAAATTCACTTTCTTTGAAGAGTTTTGGCTAATAATTATTCCTTTTAAATTCAGTTGATGAAAAGAAAATTAATTTGACTCTATGGAGATTTGTAAATCCTAACAAAATATCTATAATATTTAAATGGCGAAATATTTTAGAGCACAAAAGTTTGGAAAGTATAAAGGTAGATGATAATAACAATTATTTTGATCTGTTCCATTGCAGTCTAAATGAGGATCTCCGTAGCTTCCTCGTATTTAATACGCAATTGTACAGTCGAAAAAAACTAAAATGTTATTCGTTTGTTGAGCCCTTAACCTCTGGCTCATAACGGGAGAGGGCTAACAACCTGACAAACCCAGTTGAAATGTATTCCTCATGCATCGATGAGAGCAACTGACGCAACTCGTAGGTTTGTGATTCATCATTTTGCCCATATGTCACAATAATGTGAATTATGTGAAAATGGGTGGTTTAGAGTAGGTGTGGTCCACGTAAGTGATGTTTGTACTTCATATTATCTGCATGACTTATTTTGGTGCATTTTTAAATACACAGCCATAAATTACATTTCCACTTTACAGAATGAAGCTTTACCTTTTAACTCAAATAATTCAGGTCTTTGCATAAAACGGTCGTTAGCTCTGGTTAAAATTGAAAAATAATAACATTTAAGATTGATCATTTAATAAAATGTGAGATTTAATTTTTTTCTGATGTTCTAGAGCCTTTGAAGTGTCGTAACAGCAATTTGTATTCATTACACGTAAAGATATATTTAATGAAGTAGTAGTTTATATTCCCGATCTAAGGAGTATCAATTGATTCAGAACTATGCAGTTCAGTAAGTATGCTTCGTAGACGCGAGATCTTTAAGAGCCACAATGTAAAGAAATGATTCCAAGTGGTATTAGATTTTCAAAATAGGGGTTAGGAGTTAGGAAGAAGCAGCAATATGCCCAGTAAAATTCAAATTTCTCACCAAAAAGTGTCTGAAAATGTATTGAAAGAACAAATAAAATTACTTTAAACATTAAATATTCAATCCAGGCAAAGTTTAAATTTCTAAGGAGGGTTTCACTTCAAGTTAATTATAATTAATGGTAGTACATTATATTTTAATGTTGTATTACAGCAAACATATTTATATTCATTATAGTCGCTACACTTCCTACCGTCATCTAACAAGAACAACCTGACACCCTACACTACAATAAATTGTTCTTCAAAGTCGCTTACATTCTTCCTCCCTTATTGCATCAAAAATCCCTTTATTTTCCTCCCCATCCACGTATGTCTCCCATCTATCGCAGCATCAGTTTTCCATTGTGTATCAAAATGCACTGCACTCACTATTCCTGCCACCATATCAAAATACCTCGTCGCCCTCCCCCATCATTCCTAGTACCTCCTCGCTTGTTTCCCTTTCTCTCCGTTTTACTCTTTTTATCCGTCTCCACAACTACTTGTCAAAAGCTTCCAATCCACACCTATCACCTTGCTTCAACAGCCAAGTTTCCGCGCCTTACAAAGCCACGCTCCATATCAAGGTTTTCCCCTCATCTTTCCCTAACATCCTTACTCAACGTTCCAGTCATCAACTTTCTTCTCCCGGTGAAAGCTACTTTACCTAACGCAATTCTTCTTCTGGTGCCCTCATTACAACATCTTGGTTGAAAACACTTCAAAGATAGTGAAAGAACTGACTTTTAATAATCAAACCACTTTACTTTTCCACATAAACTTTTTAATTTTTACATCCCAGGTTTCGTTATAGCATAACATCATCAGTAATGTAAAGTGGTTTGATTATTAAAAGTCAGTAAGAAGATTTTCCACCAAGTTACGCCAGAAACTGTTTTATTTATAGTGAAACAATTTTACCTGCTTTTGAGAAGAAATTTTTATTTGATCAATGAGTGTTGATTTTGTTTTCAATTAATAATGCTTTTAATGTTAAATTAATATCATTTGTGGTCAGTTTTACATTAACTTCAGCGTTGGCCATTTTTATTGTCGTTGAATAGGTTTGTAGCCCGTTGCAAGATAATCTCCGTAATTACTCCGAATGGTAAAAATATATTTCAACTCTATACTCCTTTTAACTTAAAAATTGCTACTTAATGTAAAAATAATGGCTGGAAATTTAAATTACATTTTGCAACACCATTAAATTAAAAACACACAATATTGAGAAATGTGATATTTACCTGTAAGCGGATTACGTATACACGAGTAATTAATTTCCATCTGCGGTATACACCACTGCAAATCCGTCTTACACCGCAACTCTCCGAGCTCATTCCACAGAAACATATCTGCGGAGAAACTGAGAAGAATAACCACGTGGCGGTTTGGTGGGGTGGCATGAGCAGAAGGGCTGACGGAAGAGACGAGGAAAGACGGGAGGACCGGAAAGGGAGCGAGTTGAGGCATCAGTTTCCTTATCCGTCATGTGCTTGTGGCAAAAACATAAGATGAGGGGAGGGAAGGAAGGTGAAGGCGAAGACGGGCAGGGGAAAGGAAGGTGAGTGGATGGGAGAGGTAAAGGATGAGGAAGGAAGAGAGATATAGGCCGAGGGCAGAGAATTTGTTCCGCCAATGGAGGACGAGGGACTGGGAAGAGAAGGCTGAGAGGCGTGGGTGAAATGTGAAAGGAGGGAAGGAATAACGAAAAGAGGTTTGGAAAGTTGCTGGGTGCACGTCAATCCCCCTCCTTTTCCACGTACACAGGTTATGGATTCAATTTCATCAGAATTTCACCCTTTACACCCTGCCTTCAGTCTCATTCTACCCTTCTCCCTCGAAGCGCTTCCCATATATCTTCCACCACGTCGCCAATTCTCACCCTTGCTCTCCCACCCTTCCCTTTACCCTTCATTCCTTCCTTGCTCTCCCTCCTTCACTAACACCTCTCACCATCGCCACTGCACTGCTCCAATTTCTCTTCCCACACTTCATCCTTTATTCTCAGTCACCGTTCAACTCCCCATTCCTCACGTAACGCGTCCGCGTCTATTCAGTCCGATCTCCGCGTGCTCTTTTATGTATAGTTTATGCCCGATCTTCTTCCACGGCTGGTCCGTCGCGTTGCTTCTCCCTCTGCTGTGTGCGAGCACGCATATTTTATTCCCTCTATGCCAATCCACGTGCCAGGGGCCCAGGGCCCATATCCGCTCGAGCAAAAGGCTGGTCTCTTTGCTAGGGAGAGGGGGGAGTATCCCCCGCGTTGCTGTTTTGGAGAATAGGTGCCGTTGTGAATACTTCGAGTAGGACGTTGCTTGTCGGTGCAAGGAATGCCAATCTGTGCTTGGTATTGGACCCGGAAATAAGAAAGATGCTCTAAAGAATGTGAATTCCGGTACACCAGAGAAATCTTTCGCATTTGTAAAGGTTCTCAATGGCCATGGTATATTAGTATTTATAATGATTTTTTCGGGTGAATTTGGAAACAGTTTAATATCTGTTAATTAATTATGGCTTCATATCGAAAAAAGAGTTGTACGAGGATCTTATCTTCTATTGAAGGTATAATATGCCTTTGTTCTCTTTGAATTCATAGAGCCAATTATTTAAACTAAGGAAATGTGTGAACTCTGGCAAGCCGATAGTTTAAACTAATATAAGTGAGTAATTCACCCTCATTAAAGCCTAAATACTGACTCCGACATTAGGGTATGCCTTTGAGCTGGGTGAAGTTAGAATATGTCCTTATTCAATATGATAATCTATTAATATTTCTATTAATAATTCTATCCGATCGATGACATCAAACATTTTTTCACAGGCAACATTTCACGTTAATCAGAAGAATTCCTTTCGAACATCATGATATTTTTTGTTAACCAGTTAATTATTAGTGTAAAGCAAAACTCAAATTTCCACAGCCAAGTGATTGAATTTATGAGATCCAAGTAAGAGTCATATGCTAATAGTTAACTACTAATAGGCTCATTTTAAATGTTGGGTATATTTCTCTTATTGAAATTCGGACCCGTCGTTAGAAAATTTGCAGTTGTTCACAGAAATAACGAGAATATGCCATGGGCAGATTTTGTTTACAACTTTTGCTCAATCTGGATCAATTTTCAATATAAAAAATGCGTAGAATCGTATTGACCAATCCGGAAGTCAACTATAGCTTGTAAACATCATCACAACCACACCCAATACATAGCAGGCGGAGGAAAACAAACTCAAGTTCTTGTGGAGAACACAAGTCGAATCTCCACATAGTTATGCATTCACATAAATGCATTAACATACCAAATACATGTTAAGAAGCGAAATGAGCATTGCTTTAGAAAAAACGAGATAAAGAAACTTCTCAGTTTTGTAGTGGAAATTTTTTATTAAATAAAAAATGTACGGTAAGTACGAATATTTGTTTAATGCATTTACAAGCTTTGTATAAAAAGTATAGATATTTTTTTACAATAGATTATACAATTATATATATTATTTATTTACAATCTTTGTATACAAAGTATAGATATTTTTTTCCTTACGGATGCGTGCTGAATTCAGATCATCAATTACCACTACGAGTCTTTTATATCGCTGCACTCTGATATTCCTAATTTCCTAATTTTGGAAGTTTTCCAACAGTTCCTCAGTCACATCCTTGAGTCTGAGGTACTTGATGTGGAAAAGGTTTAACTAAAGGTCTCGTTTCGGAAAGAAACTTTGGTTTCGGGTGAAAAATGAATGAGATATAGGGTGATACAAGGGTGGAATATGGTTGCTTCTGTTACCCTCATCTGTGTTTTCTTCTATAGCCTAAGCTTACGCAACAACAGTGTTCCTGGGCAGGAGTCTCTTCTGGATTCGAGCCTCTTCTGAATTATAGGCAACTTAAAACACACAACTGTCTAGAAGGGTTGCAGAAGTTTGAATGCGTGTGGATTACAATATACGAGCCATACGTGCAATTCGGTTTTTTCTGTTTCGAAAGTACGAAAGTACTCGTGTATTGTAGTTCGAAAGTATTCGTATATTGACATTCATCGAGCTATGTATGATAAAGTTCAATATAAAAGTAGGTTATAAAAGATATCTGACTATTATTCAAATGAAGTGATTGCGTTTTTCAAGATTATGAGTCCCGGAGGGAATAGACGTATAGTGCCGCGAGAGAACGTTTGTATTTATGTACTTCTAATACAATGATTCCACCTAACACATATCAAAAGCTCATATTAATTTCTTAATTACATATGTGATCAGAGCATGCAATCATGAACGCTTGGATGTATGACTGTCGTGCACACAAAACGACAAGTTGAAATTTTTATTAAAAATGCTTGTTTTCCGAAAGATCAGTTAATCGTCATTGACAATTTCCTGGGTTTATTGATTGAAATCTTTCTAAAGATTTTCGCAGGACACAATTTTTATTCATGTAATCATAAATTAAAGAAAGTGCTAGCAATAATTTCTTAGGTGTACTGAACGTAAATAGTGTCTTTTTTTACGGGTAAAAAATAATTTACTGATTAACTCATATGCATTTCTATAAAAATCTGTTTCGAGGAAAAGTTCCATAGTCATAATGTTTGCAGTTATATCAGTTAAGTTTCATAGTTTTTCATAAGTTTCATCATTTTATTGGAAACATGTTTTTTGTAGTTACATATTAGAGTAGAACAAGACGGTCCATCCAACTAAATTTTTTTCACATTATTTTGAATTCAATAATAAAATATAAACACTAGGGACGTTAATAAAATTGCAGTTATTAAATTGCTGAGCCATCATTCGTAGTTTAGTCCAAGCAAAGTTATTAGCTATTTAAATCCAAGCTGTCATCGAAAAATAAAAATGAAAAACTTGGTATAGGAACCTATTCCCTTTTCTTATTATGTAATTCTACACATTCTTTCCACATGAATTATTGTCTCGTATCATACTTTATTCATTATTTTTTTCAATCTGGGCTGCTTAGTTAATCAGTACCGTGTGAACCTAATCACGGAGTACAGTGATTCTAATTTTAATCTGAGCTGTCATTTGAACAATAGCATCAATTCGATTAGTATTTAAAATAATAAAATGTATTAAAGTCTTAAGTACTAGTGTGCAACTAATAGTTAACCTTCCATTTACTAACGCCGTAACTGTATTTACTAGTTAACAAAATCTTAATGCAGCATGTATATGAATTTTGCACAGATAAGCAGATATGTTCTTTCATTTGATTTTGCCTTCTTTTAGGTGCTTTAGCAACACTCAATGTTTTTGATTTGAAAATACTTGGCAAAATATTGACCGGGTAAAAAAGAGAATGGACAGTGTGGGAAAGGAACTTTGGGGCGAGAGACGCTCTGTACACGTAAAGAGGTGAAGAGGGGAGGTTGGGTGACCATGTGAAATGCTGGGCCAGGGTATGAATTGCGGAGGAGAGAGATCGGTGGGTGGCTATGTGCGAGGGTTCGTTGCTTCGATGATTGGGAGGATTGCATAAGGCGGGCCGACGCCTTTGGCCGACGTTTGGCTGGAACGAAGGGCATTGGTGAGGGTTTGACGTAAAGAGGGTACTAGCCAAAGGGTTGGTTGTTTGGATACCGTCCTGTTCTGACCTTCTGTTTTGAAGGTAACGGATGGAGGTGGTATAGCCCATGCTCTCTCTCTCTCTCTTTCTCCCTCGGTCTTTCCAATCCCGTGGGTCCTCCAGAGAGAGACGGATAGAGTGCTTTTCTTTCCTCTTCTCGTAACTTATTAATTTCGATCACAACCGAAGTGGTGACATTTTTCGATCAAACGCGCCAATTCAGCGTCTGCTTTCTTCAAAACCTATTTCGCGAAATCCACTTTTTATTATTCCTCCAGATAATTTCTTTAAATCCAGAGGCTAGTAACCGGTCAATTTGACTACCTACGAGAGATTGTTTTGCTGTCGTTCCCGGCGCCACCTACTTTATCTCGTTTTGAGTAAAGTGTGTGGTATTTTTACAGAAAATTTCGACGAAAACAATAATAATATGATGGAATGTCTAAAAATCACATTAGAGAACCAAGGTCCAGACTGCTGTGTTTTTTATGAATGCATTAATATGATTGCCAAGAGACGTTGATTGGGTATTTGTTACGTGAAGACAAGGAATTGTTTTTTTTGTGTCATTACTGTTACTTAGCTAGCTGGTAATATTTTGTAATATATTTATTACTTTATATCAATTATTTGTAATATAACTTAACGTACACCAAATTAATTTTCTAGCGTGTGTTTATATATATATACTATATAGTATATAGTAAGATATATATATATAGTATATATATCTTTCTCAAGAGGAATTAGGAACAGAACATTATATATATATATATATATATATATATATATATATATATACATAACATTGTATGAGTGTACTAATACATACTAAATATTAAGTAACTATGTAATAATGATAAACATATTTAGGGCTTGAAAGAAGAATTATTAATACTTATTTGACCACTTAATCAATTTCCACACTAACATTGATTATGACTGTCACATAAAATATAGTATCGTGTAATAAAAGCCAGATCAATATTAAGTTCATTATGCGAGGAGAGACTTTCAATATTTACATGATTTCCCTGTAAATTGAGGGTGTTATTAGTTTGCTATTAATTACACATATCATTTTCAGAAATAAAAAGAATGAACACTCGGAATTTGAATTGTTGAGTAAATATGCAGTACATTAATTATATCAATGAGTCAATTGTGATGACATTCATTTTTGTTTCTTCATTACCACATTATATAAGGATACAGATAAATTGCGGAACAGTTATGAATGCAGTGTGTTATCGTTATATGGTCATTATATACATGTTAAGGTTGTCAGCAGCTCTTGGTTGAGAGGTAATTCAAAAGGGTTTTAAAAATCGCCAATAATCAATACGTCTGAACAAGAAAAAAATCATTTCCGATAATCAGTATCACTTCACCATTTCATAATGTGTGTGATGCGGTATATTTTTCAAATGGCTTCTTGACCTGGAAAAACTGTTTTAATTTTCGCTAGTCACCTTTTTTCCTTGTGCTTTATTTTTTGCCACACCTGTTATTTAGCAAACTACGCATATTAGTAGTATTTATATGCACGTAAAATTATTAACGCTTTAAATTTTTGCTTGTGTGCTCATGAATGAGGGTGAAAATCTGAAGACCATAAAGGGCCGCTGTTTCACGTAAGCATGATCATGAAGAAGACCTCTTCACAACGTCAACTGATTCAAAGCCTTTTATTTATTGGTCAAATCACACTCGAAAATCTGAAACAATACCAGGAATAAGATTAAAACCTCTGCGTGAAGCGTGTGGATGTAAAAATATGTAGGAGTTAGTATAATGTGAATTCCATGTTTCCTTGGAAAACCAGTCTTCATATGACCATAGAATTTCACCATGCTTTTTTATTTTTCCCAAGAATGACAGTACAAAGCTAGTCGGTGCATTAAGAACACTACATACTAAATCGACGAACTGGTCTTTATAAAACCGAATTTTTTATAGAATATCCTCGGCGAAAATGAAATAATAATTATTTCATTTTCGTAAGTTACCATAGAGTTTAACAAATCATGTGGTAAGGCAAGACGGTTTTTTATGGCGCCTTCACTGAGGATCTTAAGAACATAATTTTGTCCGCCGAAGATGTTAAATGCCCCATATTGTCGCCATATTTGTGTGTGTGTATATATATGTATATACATACATACATATTGCCCCATATGGTCGCCATGAGTGTGTATATATGTATGTATGTATGCGTATGTATATTATTCGTTTTCTTTTATATACAACTAGCTAATTTTAGTCACTTTGTTGAAGAAATAATATATGTAAAAGAAAACGAATAAGATGTATCATTAGTTTTCAAATTGACTAGTAAATATACTCGTAATTAATATATTTTTATACTTGAATTTTCTTCATTTATGTGCGCAGCAGGTTGATTCGTTTATTTCTCATTCCAGGTACTTTGCTGCGTCCTGCTGACGAATGAGCAACCTCCGGAGGCCGAAAAGTTGGTGAGTTTAACGTTTATCTTTGCTTAAAACACTTGAAGATGTGGTTCTATGTAGATTTGAGCTTGTGGGAATCCCAGGGGGCTGACATTTTGCGGGGTGGTGGGGGATAGTGAATTCCGGGGCGGAGAATCGTCACGAAAGGGCCGAGAAAAGAAATTGAGCGTGAAGTATAGGAAGGAAGGACGAAGGCTCTGCTCTGTAGCCATCGTCGGTTTGGGATTGGAAGCTTCGAGATTGCAGATTGGAAAAAAATAGGGTGAGGGTTTGGCGCGTGGGGGTGGCCTATGTGCGAGAACTTGACTATAATGAGTTGCCCCTGCCGGATGGGAGCCCGGAGGGTTCCGGGTAGGATTTCGACTCCACTCACATGGTGTATTACACGAGGGAACGAATGAAATGAGGGCATGTGAGTGAGAGGGAGGCACTTGAGGAAGGCGTGTGTAGGGGATTGTGTATAAACGTGGGAGGAGGTGCAGCCATTCTGGTCGGAATTTGTAGTTGGGTCCCACTGAATGCGTGCCAAGCGTCCTTATAAGTTCGTCCGGGCACACTGAGGGCGGCGAATTTTGTTTGTATGTTGGAACCCTATTACAACCTTTAAAACCATGTATTCTCAGTACATCCATCTACATCTACATAATACCCTGTAAACCACCGTAAAAGCATGTGGCGCGGGGTGTCAGGGTACCATTCATTAAACAGAATGCGAAGCCAACGAAAGCACGCCAATTCACACACACGCACATAATATTATGTATGCGCAACTGATGTTAACCTACACACATGAAAATATATATACTAGCACCTTATTCATGTAGGAATATACTAGTGGTGTATGGAGCGTGTAATTATTTCCTCGTTTGTAATTCGAATGTCTTTACGATTTCAATTATAGATTTGATTTCCTATTATTATAATTTATAATTTTCCGAGGAATGAATGAGTATTTGCATATACGAGCTATTATTTCTAAGTTCTTTATCTTATGTTGCGATCTAACTCACAAATAGTGCGTAATCAAAATGATCACCTTAGTAATGAAATATCTCCATATTCCAGTTTTCCCATGTTCCATTCTCCAGTAACATCTGCATATCCAACGCTATTCCAATGAAATATTATCATTCAACTTCAACGATGGAAAAAACAATTTGCGTTCGAGCGTTAACAGATTTATGTAGTCAGCATCACTATTATTTTCTCCTTACATACCTATATAAAAAATCAAAATCTTCATCAAATAATGAATTTTAAAAACGACGTAGCTCCACAGGGTGTTGACTTAATACTAATAATTGACTACCAAACTATTGCAATTTGAATTAGATTTTATAACATTACTTTAAATTTCTATATCCATATTAGCAATTGAAGTTAGTTCTGCTAAAATATTATTAATATTGATAGTGAAATACCTAAGGGCACATTGTCGGACGGAAAAAAGTTTTCTCGCGGGGATAATTATTAAACTTTTATACAAACACACTGGTTCGTCTGAAGTACACGATGAAAATGTAGTTTTTAACTAGATCGTATGCATGCGCGTATAGTTATCTCTCTCTCTCACTGACAATAAATGCGATCGACTGAACAAGGCTTTTGGATCTGGTTCCAGGTCTCGCCTCGCGCGTGAGGCATTGCAGTGGCGTCTCTATCAGGTTCTCTGCCCAATCCTCTCCGTTCGAAACTTCCCATTCTGTTTCAATCCCTCCATATCTCTATGGCACCCCTCGATTCCTCCCCCCTGCCCGCCACCTCTTTCCACGCAAACCTTTGCCTTGAATTTACCCTCCACTTTTCTTTCTCCGCTTTTTTCTTTCGGATTACTTCCACGACGGGTTTGAAAAAACTACCTGCAGCAACTTCGGAGGATGATGGAAACACCTGCATGCATGCCTCATGTGTGCGAATACCTGTTTTCGTTGCTCTACGTTTCGTTGCCCCCCCCCTCCATTCCGTCACGTGTTACTTTAGTGTTTGCGTCGGCTCTTGCGTGAAAATTTCTCAAAGCATCCCAGACATGGTGTAGGATTCACTGGGAGGAAATTTGATCAACCAAATATTTTCTTGGTCTAAATAAACAATTTTTATTCTAATATGAAGGGTTGTTTCCGTACTCATGTTTGTTTAATATCTGCTCCACGTGTATCTTATCTTCTGAACGCGTAGTAACCCTCTTTCGGTTACATACGTAGATAATTTAATAGGAATAGCATTACAATTCAAATATACTGTTTCAAAAAAGAATTTATTTCTGAATTTCTCATGGCTGAAATGAAACACATAAAAATGTTAAATGTAAATATTACTATTTTTATCGGAATTTACAAAGTGGTGAGAAAATGTTTTAAACCCCAAAATATCATACAAGTTTATATGTTTTCATTTACAAGTTTAGCATTCCCTCTCGTGTATTATTTGCCCATATTTGGTCAAAATCTTCAGTTTGCAAATTCAATTTTCATCAAATGTTCTTTGGTATATGACTTAATGCATATTTTTTGATTGATTATTGCTTCTGCTGTTCCTTCTCAGGAAGTTGTTAAAAGGCCAAAAACATTCAGATATTGTCCTGAGGTTGTCTTCTTCCTAAAACAAAAGCTAATGAGAAAAGTTTTAATTTTTTGTAAATAATATTCCCTATTTCCAAAAAACAACAAAACATAGTTGCATCATCAGTAGAATCACTGTTTAATTAATTAATCTTTGTTTCAATTCAGCCATCAATTTATAGTACCTGGGCCTTTTTCTTAATCGATCATATGAACCAGGTCAGCCTTGAGCTTAAAAAAATAACTCTTGCGTCGTCAACTATCTATCCCACAGTCACTCACGCCAACCCAATTTGCGTATCATTCCTTTCCACAACGAACCTCCATTGCTTCCAGCGCCGACAAAACAAAATTGCTCGCTCCAGTGGAGGAGCCCAACAGTTTCACTTCAATTATGAAATCCTTTCCAAGCAGGGTAATCATTCCTCTTTACTTGATCATTTTTATTTTGGAAGGTCTTTGTTTCTATCCACCAATCTCCTCCTACCAATAACAATACAGTGATAAGCTCATTGTGTGTTATCAATTTAAATCCATATTAAACTTCACACATAAAATCCTCCGCAGCCTCCATGTTGGTTAATATTTCCAAAAATCTATCAATGCAATCGTTCCCTAGTTTTTTTGTTAAATTAGTACGTCTATTTTCTTTCACGTTAGAAATTTTGATTGAAGATCTCACTCCCCGTGGCCTCAAAAGCTATTGTTTCTCATTCATAAATTTAAAAATATTGGTAAACAATTCTATGTTGCCCTGATGAAATAACTTCATGCATTTCAAGGTTTGTATAAAAGGTTTCGGAAATAGAACTATTTCATATGATGCTACAATTCCCCAAAAATCTTCAACTGCATCCCTTGAGCGTAGACAAACATTTATCAGCGAATTTTCCACGACTCGAAGGTACCCTGGTAGGTGGATTCCGGAAGGTCCTTAAGGGTGCGCCTGCAAGCTTCTTTTACGGCACTTGGGGACTCACGGTGGTATCCTTTGAGGTAGGATTTCACTTATGGGAACAGCAAATAGCCTGCTGGTGCCAAGTGGAGATTGTAAGGGGGTTGGGGGTCTTCTTCAACGCGTTTGCAGAAGGAGTTCGCAAACAGACACTCAACTCTACTTTTGGCCGTCCGTCAAGACCTTCGGGAAGAGCACAGCTCTTTTGCATCGCCAAATTTTCAGCATTAATGGTGTGCACTGTCATCTTATCAATGCCAATACGATCTGCGATCATGCGCACACCTGACCGACGGTGTGAATTCAGCACTTAATCCTCATTCTCTCGGTCTTCTTTTAAGAGCTAATGCCACTTAAAAACTGAAGGTTGTGGCATGCTTTCAACCTTGAATATTTCTTGAATGATGCCCAATTTATCTCCGTAGCCAATTTTCCCAGTCCAACACAAAATTTGATGGACTACCTCTGTTAAATCTTTCGCTAAATTTTGCGCATGCTCTGAACCACTCGGCAGGGTTCCACTAAAAACACGATATAGCCTAAACAAGCGCTAGCAGGCGATTTGCGCGTGTTGAAGGCCCCAACCACCGCGCCTGCGCGGTGCGAGCGCCCTGCTACGTATAGGTTAGGAAAATATTTTTCCCGATACTTTCTATACAGATTTTGTACAATGTTACACCACAATCACACAAAAAATTTACACACGGGCAAGTATCAGTTGAGTTCGCAAATAACCCTCTTCGAGAGATTTCAGCTAAAATAAAAATGATTGGACTCATTTTTTAGGATAAATATTTTATATTTTATTTGCTGACGTATAAATATGAAGAGTAAATCACAGCGGAGTGGAACGTTGATTGTCTTAAGCCATTATTTTATAAGGCTATTTCATAAGGATTGTGGACTTGTAAGTAAACGTGAAAGAAAGGGACCCATGACTTCATAACTCGATACCGTTGTACAAAATTCAATCTAACTGCAGGGTTCGTCCAGAAAATAAGTGTACTGATTTTTTTCCGCCGCTCCAGGCGCACCCAGCACCGCTCTGGCGGGCTGCGATTGGAGGAGAGGGTATGTTGGCAAGCGACGCTGAAAAAAGCAGTCGGCTCTGAGCTGTGGTGTAGTGAGGAGCTCTGTTAACGCGAACCTCCACGCTCGACCCACGTCCCGGAACGCGATGCCGAAGTTTTTGGAGCAGCGTTATTCCATCAAATTTGCGGTAAAGCTTGGGAAATCGTCTACCAAAACTGTCGGTATGATTAACCAGGTTTACGGGGAGTCAGCCATGTCCAGAAACATGGTCTTTCGGTGGCACAAGATGTTCGTGGAGGGCAGAGAAGAGGTCGACGACGAACCACGGCCTGGACGCCCATCAACGACACTCACCGACGAAAATGTGCGAAAAATTCGCGATGTACTGAACTCTGGTCGTCGTCTTAGTGTTCGGATGATAGCAGAGCAGTGTAATGTGCCAAAAACAATAGTGCACGAGATTATTAGGGACCAATTACATTAATCAAAACATCTGGCGGATGCATCACGACAATACGCCGTCTCACACCGCGCTTGTCGTGTCGGACTTCTTGGC